>PVJD01019708.1:0-11100 GCA_004026545.1 Mormoops blainvillei
GGGACGGCTCATTAGGAGGCCTCGGCCTTCTCGCCTCCGAAGATTAAAAATTTCGGGAGTGAATCCAGGTCTTGTCTGACACGACGTTTTGGAAGCGAACGCTCAGAAACTTTTGTGCTCCGTGGTAATAAGATCATATGCTACAGCAGTCACAGTAATTGCCGGCTCTTCCCTCCCGGCTGCGCGCGGCTCCCTCGCCGCCGCCACCTCCTCAGGAGCGGGAATGGCAGGGGCAAGGACGGGGGAGCAGGCCCAGGGCTGGGGGCGCAGCTCAGAGCCGCCTCGTTCCCCGGGCCAGGCTTGGGGAGCCGGGCACCGAGCGGGGGCCGACCGAGAAGAAGGGGGGGTGAGGGGGGAAGAAATGAGACGCCTGCTCAAAGGGCCAGGCCGGACTTTGCCAGTCCCTTCGGGAAAAGGCCCCCGAGGGAGGCCGGCGAGCGGGGAGGCCACGCTTCTGCGCAGGGAAGAGATGGCTGTTGGCTCGAGGGACAAGCTGCTCCCGGGAGAACGCAGGCCAACGGGACCTTCCCGCCCCACGCAGTCTTCCGGGCCCCCCAGGCGGCGCTGTGCCTGGTGCCCAGCCACTCCCGGAGCCCTCTGCGCTCAGACCTTCCCACGAGGGCCCGACCCCTCAGGAGCAAAGCCCGCCTGCAGGCCCAGCCCTGGCCTCGCGGCGCCCAACCCTGCGTCCTGCGTGAAACCACGTGCTTCCGTCGGAAGGAAACAGAACTGTCCAGGACCCCCAGGACAAACCAGGTGCACCTTTCGGAGAAAACCAGGTGCCCGTTTTCATCAACGCTCGGTGTTTTCTGTCTCTCTCTGTCTCTCTCTCTTTTTTCGCCCCTCAGTGAGGAGTTAGCGGTGCTTTTTAAAGCGTCAGTCCACACCTGTGTTGTTTCCCCCCATGGTTGAAGGAGTAACCTATGGGCGATCAGATCTCCTCGTCTGGGGACAACGTCCTCAGGGCCTGCCGTTCTGGTGCGTGGCCGACTGTCCCGACCGGGCGCGTGGGGACCCTGCGTGCCCTGCGTGCGCGTCCGTGCGGAGCATTCGCGCTGAGAGGGGGCTGGCTTCCCGCTCTCCGAACGGCGTCTTCTGACCGGCAGACGCTCTTGGCGCTGAGTCCAATTCATCAAGCGTTTGCTATGTGCTCAGCAGTTTTTAGGACTTTTCAAAGACATCACAACACTTCTTTCCTCCAGCCGGAGTTTCTTTTCCCTTCACCCCGAAACCCCTCTGAGGCGGTGCTGGTCTAGCTCCACGCAGGAGACAGGACGTTGCATTCCTCGGGCAGCCTTTGCCGCCGGCCACGCGTCCCACGGCAACGGAGTTTCCACTGCAATGGACAAGATGACCGCAAGCCCGTGGGTCCTCCTGTTCCTATGGGTTTACAGTGACAGTGACACGGGCGAGTGGCCTTCACGTCCTCCACGTCCACTCTCAACTGGGCTCTTCTTCGGGGCTGTGAGCGCTCCCGTCCCCTCCAACTGTCTCATGTCAATCTCCAGGGAAAAGGCTACCGGGATGAGAATGAGGTTCCACGGGACGCTTGGCTTAGTGGGGGCAGGGCCAGCGGCTGCAAAGTGCGGTGAGAACATGGCGTGAGCACAACGTCCCCGCCCCTCACGCTGGCGACCCCGGATGCCCCTCCGCGGGGGCTTCTCCCGCTCTGTGGGGCTGTCCATTCGTGCATTTATTCTTAGGTATAGATATGCGGGTGCCACTGCCCGGGTATTTTAACGTTTTCCTGTTTGTTGCTTTTCTAAAGGAACCTGCTTGATTTTTGTACGTGGGCCTCGAACCCAGGGGCTCGGGTGCGATCGTGTGTTCGTCGGGCAATTTGCAGGTGTTTCCAGATCTTCTCTGCAGACACTCCCTCCCACTTTGAGTTTCCTGCCGTTAGACTTGCCAGCCGATAGCGCCTGTGAGTCCCCCGGAGGCGCAGTGACAATGGGCAGCCTGGCTCCGCCCCGTGTCGTCGCTCGGCCTGGCGCCGCGGCGCCTCTGGCCAAACCAGAAGCCGTTTCGGTGGCGGCTATTCATTCGGTACCATTTTTTCCCTTTTTAATGGTGCATTTCTTTTCCTTCTGGGCCCCCTAAAGTCCCAGCCCAGCTGTCCGATCGACAGTGTGGCCAGCGGGAGCTCCGTGACCCGCTCCGGCTGGTCCCCAAGGTCAGTGGGCGGCCGCCCGCCTTGCCCACGGCGACCCACGGCCTCTGCTCCGGGTGACCCAATGCCACTGCCTGGCACGGCCGCTCGTGTGTTCTGCCGAGACACTGGGCGGCGTTCAGTGGCGGGGTGGCCACCGGCCGAGGGATAACGAGGACACGGGGCCCCGACGGGTCCGTTCCGCAGAGGGGCGTCCCCTGCAGGAGCCAGTGTCTCCACATTATAAAAAGCACATGTCTGTTTTTCAGCGGTTTGGTAAATTATTAAAAAATCAGCCTTCCATTTCAAAAGGGGTATAAAATGATAAGCTCAGTGGGGGAGAAATGCTGCCAAATGGTTTCTTATTAAAAACCATGATGTTTAAAAAGAGAGAGCGCGCGCGAGCTGTGACAGCATGACAGAGCTGAAGGGCTCCGGCCGGCCTGCGGACTAATCTCCGAGAGAGGTTTTCTGTAATTTCAGCCTTTTATTGGCTACTGTTTCAGTCACTTCGGGCGCTCAGCATGGTTTTCGGTTTGGGGATTTCGCGAGTGTGTTTAACGCTCACTGTCTGAGCGTTTCAATCCATTAACGTGGCTGAGTCGAGGGGCCGCCAGGCCGGCCGATGCCCCTCAGCTCCCGGCAGCCCATGTCCTCGCCCCAGGCCTCACCCAGTGCCTCTCTGGGGACCTCGCAGCGTACGCAGGGGACAGGCCCGGCCTTTTCCCGGCATACGTCCCTCTCCCGGTCTCCCGGCCTCCCGCCGCCCAGCGGTCAGCGCCCGGCCAGCCCGGGAGCCCCTCTTCCCGGGCTCCTACCGGGGCCGTTGTCGGGGTGCCGGCCCCCTGAGGTTCCTTGTGCCGCCTTCACTGTTGAACGAAGCTCAGGGCGCCCCACGGCAGGCACCGTGTGGTCCCTGGGCCCTCAGAGACTCTGGGGGCCGCGAGCTGTCCACGGGAAGCTGCTACCGGCCTGACCGAGCCCCCACGCCAGCCACCCGCCTGGACGTCTGCAGGACACGGGCAGCGTCTGTCCTCCGAGAGGCCCGTGTGTGGGGCCAGCGGGCGCCTCGTTCAAACAACGCATTGCCTACCCGTACGGACGGGTCCGGGGGCACTTACCCTTCAGAAGGGATGTCCGCCCCAACAGCATTCCCCGTGGGGATGGGGACACTGGCCCGGGTCACACAGCCCCCCGAGCCTGCCAGGCCGCCCCCCCGAGCCATAACCAACCCCGGGGACGGTCCCAGGCTGACAAGGACCGAGCTGCACTCTCTCACCTTCACTCCACCAGCAGCTCCGCTGCTGAAGGCTGACCCTGGGGGCCCGTGGCCTGGGCTCAGGCCAGCTGCACACGGGAGGCCCCGTCGCCTCTGAGCCACCTCTGTGGACACACGGCGCAGTGGGTCCGCTGGCCAGGCGGGAGGGAGTCTGTCGGATCCGACCAGACCCTCAGCGGGCCCTGGTCACCTAGCCAATGGCAGTGGCTCCCCCTTAATGTCACATCTGTGCGGGATCCTGTCCAGAAAAATATCACAAGTGAAAAATTATTTTAAAATAAACACTCTTCCCGGGTTCCAGGGACAGTGGGCCGGCCCGGGGTGACTGAGAAGGGCACTGCCCGCTGCCGTCGGCACCGTCATTATTGCAGTGGGAGGCGGCGAGGATGACACTCCGCCCCGGGCAGGGGCCCAGGCGGGCTCGTTTCGGCACGTTCCCCCTGGCGCCGTCCGCCGCCCTCCCCGCATGGCGGCGACCCGCTGCTTAAAAAAAATGAACAAGTAAAAACCCAACCGCGGGTGTTTCCTGCGGCGGCAGCGGGGGGAAGGGTCGGGCCTGACCCTGGGAGCCGGTCGGGGCGGCCGCTCGCGGACGCCGACGGGCACACACGGAAATGCTTCCTACCCAAGTTCACTGCCATTTTGCCCACGTGTAAACCCCACCACGAAAGGCGTATTTTATCATTTTCACCCTTCTTGCTTCCGAAAAGAGGTTCCATGGGGTTTGAAGGACAGACGTTCTTAGAATCATCGAAACAGAGAGAGAAGGACTGGGGAGAAACACGGGGGGTGGGGGGACCAACAGGAAAATGTCCCAAAAGGGGCGGAGCAGCGGGCAGGGCGGGTCTGCGTCAGGGCTGCAGCTGCGCCCTGGGTGTGGGGAGGAGGGTGCCGCCCATGGTGCGGGGGTGGGGTGGGGGCACCTCAGTGTCACAGGAAGCTACCCCGGGGCGGGAGCAGGGCCCCGTGGTGCTGAATGGTGGGCACTGCGTCCCCTGGTGCCCCCGCCCCGGGAGGAACAGGAGACATGGGGATAATTAGGGCCCTTTCATGGGAAACAGAATCTCGACCCAACAGCGTTTATCGGAAATTGGAGACCACGGATTCCGCGCCGGCTCAATGGGCTGCGGCCAGAGAACTAAAACATAAAAGACCATTGGTCCCCACAGTCCCCGACTAAAGCTGTCAAACTCCCCCGAAGGGCCCCGAGCCTTCGGCACTGCCTGCCTCCCGGGCGAACCGCGGCGGTGAGGGCACCCGCGCCAGGCAGAGATGCGGAGCTCGGAGGGCCACCCCACGGGCCACGGACACCGGCGCTGCCCGAGCACGCTCCCGGGTCCCTCCGATGGGGCAGGAAAGCAGGTGGAAGCGGCGTTCCGTCGCAGGTCTGCCCACGGAGTGTGGCGAGGAGCGGCGAGGGGTAAGTGAGCTGAAGTGCCCTCCCTGGGAGAGCTGAAGGGAGATGCGTGGACGGGCTTAGCTGAGGTGTCGTTACGGGCTCGTGTTGAACAAAGCCCACAGCTCTGACCACTGGGGAGAAAGAGGACAACCAGCAGCAAGGCGCTACCCCCAGGTTCACGCCCGTCCTGGGGAGCAGCAGGGGTCCCCGAGACGGGGAGGAGCCCGCCTGGGCTGCGGCCCCTGAGCCCGAAGGCCGGCTGCCGGGCGACGGGCCCTCGCCGCGCTTCCCAGAGCCTCAGACCCGGTGCCCAGGTGTCGCGGCCCCCCTCGGGCCGTCCGCTCTCGGCGAGGCCGCGGAAGGAGAGGCCTGGGGATGGCGAGACGTCCTGAGGGGCACCTGTGCCACTTCTCTCCACAGTGAGGCCGGAAGGTCCCCAGTCATGTCCAGGTAAAGGAACAAAAGTGTGGCCTGTGTCTCTTCTCCCTGTGAGTTCCGATCTCCCTCTTCCAGAGAAAGGGAAGCCCTCTTTGCTGTAACCCCAAAAGAGACCCCGCGACCTGCGGCGTCCCCCTCTCTTCCTGTCCCTGTGCTTCCCCGTCACTGGTCAGGGAGGACCCTGTGGGAGCCGCCCCCCGAGGAGCGCCAATTGCCCACCGTTCCCGCTTCCACCGGCTCCGTGAGTGTTCGCAGTGTGTCCGAGAGGCCTGGCCACCCGGGTCGCACGCCCACGCCGGGGACTGGCTTTTCCCATCTCAGTGTCCCCACGTGCTGCCCTGTCTGCGCGGTGTCTGGTCCCTCGCACGCTCAGAGCTGCGGGCTCCCCTGAGGGACAATCGTCCTCCCCACGTGGATGAGAAGCAACCAGCCCCCTCGACGCCCCGGTGGTCGCTGGTGTTCAAGGAGCAGGTGTGCGTGGGACACGGGGTTCAGTGTGTGAGCTCTGGGCTCCTGTTCTGCGACCAGTGAGTGGCTGGAAGACGAGACGGGTCCAGGGCTGCCCAGGGGGAACCAGGCTTCGGGTCCAGACCAGGCAGGTGCCAAGGGTGCAGCCCACGTGGGGCACCACGGGGCATGCGCTACTGGACGCGGAGGGGACTTTCAGGGACGCGGACCTGAATGAAGCTACGGGTCCTTCCTACTGCGTCGTGGGCCCCCCGAGACCCAGGCTCTTTCTTCAGCATCATCCTTCTTTCCAACCCCAGCAGGGAAGCAAGGCCCCGCCCACGTTCAGTGGCCCGAAGAGGGTGGGCCCAGAGGGGCGGCCGGGTCCAGCCACCTCCCACGTGACATAGGGTGGGACCCGGCCCTGCCCGGGAGACGGGGGCTCCTGAAGACGGCAGGCGCACAGTCGATGAAGAGAGTTCCCCAGAGCAGGGACACGGTCCTGGTGTTCCGTTTAAAAAGGACAAATCAAACCCCGCATCTCACCGAGCCCCCAGACCCACCTGCTGATTCAGGGGACGGCCGCCGACAGCAGGGAGGCAGGGAGGGAGAGGGACGGGAGGCCGCGTCCCAGCCCCGCAGCCTGGGCCTGGCCCCGGGCGCGCGCCTGGTAATCAGACAACGTTATAATTAGCAGCAGCGGCTTGGCTCGGCTCGTTAGCCAGAGGTCAGGATGTCCTGCAGCTGCGGACACAGAGAGGCGAGGTGGCAGCACCCAGCAGCGAGGCCATCTGGCTTGTCACAGTGCCTGCGCCATCTCTGCCCGTGGCCCCCCGGCCCGGCCCTCCGGGGACCAGGAGGCTGCAGCCCCTCGGCCTTTGTTAACACCTCTGTCCCCAGAATCCCCCGGCCCCCTGTCAGAAGGGGCTGCAGGGACAGCCAAGGCCTCGCCATCTGTGTTCCGGCTGGGGCCGCGGCCACCCTCCCGACAGCGCGTGCACAGCGTCCCCCCCAGCGGAAGCTCGGAACAGCTTGCTGCAGAGTCACGACTCCCCCTTCCCCCCGGCCAGCTGTCCTCGGGGGGGCCACCCTCTCCGGGGCGGGAGGAGAGTGGAGGGCACCGTTTTCCTAGGGCTGTAGGTGCTCCAGCCTCAAAACCTCTTCCCGTGCCCGGGCTCCTGCAGTTCCCCCATTTGCCCAGGCAGGGGTGCCCATGTGCCCTTGGGGACCTGCCCTCAGCCCACACGGGCTGCCCCCTCCTGAGGCCCGGGGTCCCAGGCGTCTGCCCAGCCTCAGGCTCCCAGGACTAGACAGTGTCACTGCCCAGTCCTGCTCGGCGGCAGCCTCCGGAGGTGGGGACAGGGGGCTCAGCTTCAGCCCTCTTGCGTCAGGGGCGGGAGGTCCTGCTCGGGCCTGGGCGACTCCCACTTTATGAGGTGCCCCCGATGGGGCCGGCCAGCCTTTCCCGGGGCTATCCAGCTACTGACCAAACTCTGCTCGGGCTCCGGCCTCACCCACCGCGCCCCCCCATCAGCAGTCTCCCCACAGCGCCTCCTGCCCCGGGCTGTCCCAGGGACGCCCCCTTTCTGCACCCAAGTCTGTGTTCCCTGGGCCCTTGTCTTGCATGGGCTCTATAACCCCTGACTGTCCAGTTTTTCAGGAGGAGAAAACAACCCTCCCTCCACGACCAAGCCTTAGAGCGTGGCCTTCTGGACGCATAAGGACGCCCGCCGTGGACACGTGCCAGCTCGCCTGAGGGTGAGCGGGGCCCGGGACGCCACCCAGGCCTGGGTTCAGAGAACACCGTGGGGTAAGCAGGTGTCACCGGCCAACCTGGGCTGAGGTGGAGGGACGATACCTCCGTCCACCCACGCGTCCTCGCGTCCCTCCAGCGACAGCGGGCCCCAGCGGCACCGCGAGCGCACCATCGTGGCCTTCACGGGCTGACAGGTGCACTGAGGGGGGACGTTCCAGCTGGTAATTACAAAAAAGCACTGGGTGTCCGGGTGCAAACTCAGACCGGATTCCCTTAGGAGACCAGAAGGGGGTCAGAGAGATACAGAGATGGGTCCTCTCTGTGGGAGGGGTCCCCACAGCCCGGGGACGAGGACGCGCGGAGCCGAGGGACAATCTCAAAGGTTACGGGCTTTTCCACCCCAACAACCAGATGCAGGGACGCTTAGAACCAACGCCGATGTTGCCTCTGAGGGGAGGGCCTCCCTGGGCCTGGGCGAGGCAGGGCTGCGGTGGCCACCCGTGCCACCCCGTCCGCCCGGACGCACTCGTCCCGTGTCGTGGGGGTGCCTCTGGCATCGTCCGCACTCTCAGCTTGGCTGGAATGTGCAGGGTGCCTCCTTCCTGCAGTTTCAGCAGCCCCTCAGGAAGGAGCAGGGCTGGGTGCTGGGGCAGGGGTGGGCTCCGGCCCTGGAGTAGAAGGGGCCGGAGAGCCCCTCTGAGAGCGTTGATTGCCACCCTCTGCTCCACGTGACCCCAAACCCCTCCATGAACCGCAGTGCCCGCGTCTTTCTGGACATCTGTCTCCTTTACCAACCACAGCTCATTCGTTCACCCGCTCCGACAGAGAACTACGGCACCACCCACATGTCGGGCACTAGCCCACCCGTCCTATTCGCAGTCTAGACCCGGCGTCTTCCTGCTCTCCCTCGAGGCCGAGCACGGAGCGTCTCACGTGCAGGAAGCTCCCACAAGCCTCTCTCCTCCTTGGCTCTGGAAGCCGGAGGGATTCCACGTCTTCGGGCAAATTTCACGTCTTCAGGCGAATTTGATCATTTATGTTTTTTCTGAAATCACATCTATTTATCAATTTGTCCATTTACATTTACAACTGGATACAGTTTTAAATGTACAAATTTGATCCTTGCCTGTATCTATAATCATTTTCTGGTTAGAGTTCCTAGGAATGTAAAATTTTTAATTTTGGAGTATGCAGCACAATGAACGTTTATAAAGTCAACTGTTTTCTAACCCATCGATTTCCTTTTTATCCTTATGTCCCCCCTTCCTCCTGATTTAGTTAGGATTTTTTATTGTTTCCCTAAATTCCTCAGTTGAAAGAATATCACTATTGGTTTTTTAAGGCTATGAATGTGCCTCAAAGTGTTGCTTTGGCCAAGTATCGTGTCCTGTATGTCCTTAGAATAAACACCAAGAAGCCACAGCCTACCCACCGCACAGCCTCCTTGGCCAGTTGCTGGAAGTACCAATGGTGTTTTACAAGCCAGATGCCAGAGTTCTGTTGGTTTATCTGTGTGAGGCTATCCCTAAAGTCCAGGTCTGTTTTACTGTTTGTCACACACGTTGGTTAATTTCTGAGTTTTCTTTGTGGCCACATATAAACTTTTGTGAGCATCCTACCTACGTTTGTTTTGACGAATCGTCCTGGTTGATCAGGGGAGACTGTACCTGTCTGTGCGCGTGTATGTGCACCCGCATGTGTACACGTGTACGTGCGCCTGTGTATGAGCTCGTGCGTGCGTCCCTGTTCAGATACGTGCGTTACAGGAACATCCGTGTGCTGGGCGATCGACCTTCACTTCCAATGCCATGGCCGTCCTCACACGCCAGCGTCTTTTACTGCCGTCTCATTTGCAGCTGTTTTTCTGAGTGGTGTTGGCAGCCGTTCTGCGTGTTCCGATATTTTGTGAGGCACCGTGCAAACCTATCTTATTTTCTAAAATACAGGCTCTGCCTCCTGTTGGTGTGAAGGGAGCGTGGGGTTCCTTCTGGTAGCTCTGCTTGGAGCTCCTTTGTCCTGCCCTCACAGGGCCACAGCACTTACCGTAAATAACCTTCAAAACACTACAGCCCCCCAAGAACGTGCCGGCCCCGCCCCGCCCCGCCCCAGGTGCGCTCAGTGCCCTCGGGGTCATGGTTGCTCCTCACCCTGCGGGCGAGCCCCACGGGCACACGCCCGTCTTCTGTGGCTGCTGAAGCCCCGTGGCCCTGGGTCTGTGCTACAGACTCACAGGTGTCCCCCCAGTTCCTAGGTTGAAAAGTGAACCCCAGACAAGACGGCACCCGGACATGGGGCCCTCGGGGATGGGACCAGCATGGCCATGAGCAGGACCTCACAGAGCCCTCTTGGTTGCCACGGGGTGGGGGCACAACAGACCCTTGGCAACCTGGAAAAGGCCCCCCCTAGAACCCGGCCGTGCGGGGGCCTGGATCTCGGACCCGCAGCCTCCAGACTGAGTGGCGAGTGGCAGCTGGTGGCGGCCTTGCCAGTGCCTGGTGGTGTTTGTCAGGCGGCCTGTCTGAGGAGGGTGTCCGCGGTCAGAGAGCGGGTCCTGCGAGCCCCTGGGTCTCACCCACCCAGTAGGGACTCCCTCTCTCCAGCTTCCACAGCGTGTCCAGACGTGGGCACCTCAGGGGCGAGAGCACTGCCCGACACCGTCGCCCAAACCAGCGGCCGCCGCCCCCACTACAGGCCCCGAGTGGGACTGAACAAAAATGGACTGGGCTTCCCGGGGGCCCTCGGGTCCAGGGCGTCCCCCGCCTGCCCCATCCCAGCGCCTGAGAGGTCATATGCGACCACAGAGCAACGGGGGAATGGACGGGGGCCTCAGAGACCCGCCGGCCTCGGCCTCAGATGGGAAAGCAGACAGAAGCGGGGGGCTCCGACCAGCTACCCTGGTACCCAGAGGCTCCCCGCCCCTCCCCAGAGACCTCCCCTGCCGTCTTCCTGGTCCCTTCTTTGCTTCTTCCTGTTTGTCTGTATTAGACTCTCCCTGAGAATTCACTGGGGGACGCTGATAAAAAGCCAACCTGCCCGCCCCAAGGGCCTGGCCTAACTGCTGGGGGGAATGCAGAGAAGCGAGCCCCAGGGAAGGGCGCTGAGCAGCCCCCCACCGCACCCCGGGCTGAGCCTCGGCCCCTAGGCACCTACCTGCGGGCTCCGGGTGCGCCCCTGCGACTCGCCCGTTCCTGCTGGAGCCCCCTGCGTGTCCCCTGGAGGGGCGCTGGGCACCCAGGCTCCCAAACGGCAAAGGGAGGCAGGTGGTTTAAATCGAAGGTAAAGCCTCATCTTGTGCTGCAGGTCCCACAGCCTCTGCTGGTGGCCGCCCCGATAAAACGGGGTCAAACGGCGTCCCCCCGCAGGAAGGAAGCCGGCTGTCCCGGGGCGGCACGGACTGCACTGTGAGCAGCAGCCTCTGCGTGCCGGGCTCTGTAGACAGTAAGGACACGGGGCTCCGGCAGAGCAAGGGGGGGCCCGGCCCACCTCCGCCCCGCCCACCCTCGCCCCCTTTGTTTCCGCAGCCGCTGTCCTTCCACGGGGGCGCGGTGTGAGTCCTTATCGGCGCCAGGCACTTGCCTCAGCCCCTGCTGTCGCCCCAAATACACGCCGTGCTCTCCAATCCTGCCGGCTCC
>PVJD01019709.1:0-11084 GCA_004026545.1 Mormoops blainvillei
AAATGAAAATATAATCTACTCTTTTTTCCAAATATTTGCATGGGTTTTTAAACCCCATTTTAGAGCTGACTGAGATATCGTGGAATCCTTATATAGCTGGACAGGGATATTGGGAAAGTTTATATTACAGTGATGAAATTCTGAAGGAAGCATTCAAAACTATAAAACACAGACAAAGATGTATGTGTTTTAAGTGGTACATTCAGGAAACAATCTTTTGAGAAGGTTAAAGCTTGGATATAGTTTCATCAAATAAAATATTGAACTAATTAGTACCATGATGTTCAGGTATGTAAAAAACATCTGCTGTCATGTCTTGCATGAATATCTATGAAAAATAGAGATTAGTATATGCCTACTTCATTTCTCTATTTTATTTATATAAGTAGGTGTTTTGAAAATAATTATATTCCATTCAACCTTTCCGATTCCTTATGATTTTTACCATCACATTTTATAAAATTTTCTTCTTTCTGGTTGGTTTGATGTTTTACATATTATAATATGTAATAATAAAAAATCATTATTGATTTATTGATATAATAAATCAATAAGGTAGAAACAAGTAAGTGAAATATAATGGCTTGGAAGTTTCAGAGATGATAAACTTGAATATTTAGACTCAGTAAAAAAAAGATCTCAACTAGAATAAATAAAAATAAACCTATGTTAAATACATAAGAATGAAATAGCTTATTAACACAAATGAAAACAATATCTTGAAAGTAGTAAGATAGAAAACAAATGATTGGCAAACAAACAAGACTGATTTGTCAAATACAAAACTAAAGGACAATGATAAAACAATATTTTGAATATGCTGAGAAAAAGACTAACTATCCACCTAGAATATATTCTCAATGAAACAGCATTATTTTAAAAACAATGATGAAAAAGTTATATTTTTAAATGACAGAGAGATAGAAATACCAGCAATAGCCCCTCACTAAAGCAAAATTCTAAAGGTTGACCTTATACAGAAGGAAAATGGCCAGGGGAAAAGATCTGAGATGCCACAAGAAATGATAAGCAAAGAAACTGGCAAATGTAAGATATATTTCACAAAAGCTGAATAATAAAATAATATACACATTAGAGAGAAAGTCATCCCGGTTATATTGTTCCAAAGAAGAGACAGGAAATTAATTACTTTTAAGATTCATTTAAACTTTGTTAAAATTAGATTGAACATTAAGATGTATATTTCCTAAAATAATATAAATACTGTATGCAACATCCAAATCAGTAGAGGAAAAAATAAAATAATACAATTAATCCAAAATAAGGCAAAGAAAAATATACAAAATGTATAGCATAGAATTAACTGAAAGGCATGGACAAAATACTTCACTGATTATGATAAATATCCATCAGTTATTCCTCCCATTAAAATATGGGATTTAAGACTGTAGTTTGTAACATCAGAATATGCTCTGAAACATGCCTACAATATAAAGATACAGAAATTTTCTAAGATGTGGGGAAATATATGAATTAAGTTCTAAAGAACAAAATTCTGGAATAGTTACTTTGATATCATACCAGATAGTCTTTGATACAGGAGAATCTGCTACATAATGACATTCTCAGAAAGTAAACAACAAATAAAATGAACTCCTACCCCACACTATATAAATTACTCATGGCTAAGTGTTTATGTATAAAAATCATTAAACTTTCTAACTAACATGGGTATATAGGTATAAATTTTGGGGTAAAAAAAGTTTTTCTACTCAAAAAGTACAAAATATAGAGGAAGACACGAATCTGAATACAATAAAACTAAGAATTTCTGTTAATCAAAATAATTCCATGAAGAACATAAAAAGATAGTTCACAAGTTAGAAGTATTTGCAATGCATAAAACTTACAAAAAATAAATATCCAGAAAAAATTATAATTTCTGTATATATACAAAAACAGTTTTAAAAACCAAAAGGAGAATTTTACAGGTAGTTTTTAAAAACGATAATGTGCCAAATGGTACTCAATTAATTAGAAATAAAGAAAAAGCAAAATGACTGAGATACAATTTTACTTCCACCAGACTAACAAAAATTAAAACCCCTCAAGATTACCTGTTTGCAGGGATGAAATAATAATAGTTTTTATTCACTGTTGATGGTGAGAGGACATTGGTACGACAGTTCTGAAAATGTTACATAATATTGAATAAAGTCAAAGCTCCACATACCCTATGACCTCACAATATCACTAGTAAGTATAAACCACAAAGGCAATTTTGCCCATACACACCAAAAGAAATGTACCTAAAACTAAAAATATGACAACAACTCTATTATCAGTTAATTATGGAACAGATTAATAGTTATATATTCAAAAAATAGAATAATATGCATACTAAAAAGAAATTTATTGCTACAATCATTAACATGGATTATTCTCAATGAAAAACATAAGTTGCATAAGATATATATGTCATATGGTTCCTATTATACACAATTTTAGACCATGCAAACATGTTATAAGTATAAGAAAATGCAAAAAAATGGTTACATACAACATTCGACACAATGATAACTTTGGAAGAAATATAGAAAGAAGGTGGTAGGATCAAGTAGGGATAAATCAAGAGGTTCAAAGTATGAGTTTATCTAAAAGTGGTTGATAAATATACAGATGTTTGTTTTACTCCTAGTCTTTATATCTCAGCTTTGTCATTTTTAAAAATTTAATTAGATAGATAGATGATAGATGATTGATAGGTAGATGATAGATGATGATAGATAGATAGATAGATAGATAGATAGATAGATAGATAGATAGATAGATAGATGATAGATGATAGATAGATAGATAAACTCTGTACTCAGCCTATGATCAAAACCTTGCTTTGGAGAGGAGAAGATGTGACCAAGCAGGTGGAAACTCAGCCCACTTGCTCTTGCCCACAACTTGGATTCTTGGCTAATCTTCCTACAAATAACCTGAACAATCAGTGAAATCTCAGCTGGTATGAAGTTTCGAAACCAAGGAGTACAGAAGACGCTTCACAATGGGCGGTAAGGAGATTTTATATATTGAAGGGGAAATATCCCAAGTGTGGTGCTGCAGCAGCGGAGAGACTAGTCAGGAATCACAGCTTTGGGGCTCTCACCCCTCCCAGAGCAGGGGCCTCAGCCCCGTGTAGGGAATGACGAGAACCTGACCAGGAGGGACTTGGGAGGATACGCAGAGTTGCAGAGGTCCAGGCTACACACAGCGAGCAGCATAGCTGGAGCTCCCAAAATCACCCGGGAGAGGCCAGAGAGAGAGAGGGACTCTGTCTCCCAAAAGGATCAGGGGGCGCACCTGGGACAGAGGCAGGCTGCGGCCAGCCATGGCGGTGAGAAACTTTTGGCTTTTTGGAGAGATGGTGTGCCCAGAGTACTGGACAGTGACTAGTACTGCAGTGGGGGTGCCACAGTGAAAGGAAAGCTGAAGCATGCTGGGCAGCTGCCTTGCCAGCAAAGGGACAAGATTAAAAGCACACTTTGCTTCCACTGAATACTGCTTGTCAGGGAGATCAGAGTTGCACAGCAAAGAGAATTCTGGGCTCAAACCCAGCATGGGTAGCCAGAGAGGGTCTATGCAAAACAGAAAGTTCAGGACTGTGTCTACTATGAGGGCAGTGGGCTGGGAATTAGATGGGCAAAAGTCGTGCACCTGAGATTATTTACAGCCAGGCAGAGAACCCCATTTCCTAGCAGAGTTCATACCTCTGGGAAGGGAAGGATGTACTCAGCCCCAACCTCCTGCAAGACTGCAAGCATCGCATCCTATAGGGAAGCTCTACAGAACAGGCAGGACAAGTTCAAGAACCCCTGCAGGGTGCATATCCACAGGAGAAAGACAGGAATAGAAACTCCAAAAGAGCCCATCTGAACCTCCCTCAGGGAGACAAAATACACTGGTTCTTAGCGCCCTATTATACGGAGGCCAGCAAGACAGGGAGATCAGAAATTGGTGCAGCAAGGGGGAATCAGGACCCAGCCCCAGTTCTCACACAGAGCTGCCATCAGCACCAAGCAAAAAAAGCTGACTCACTTACATAGATTGTCCCTCACCCGGTCAAATGGACAGCAAATTAATCAGAAACTATACATTATTGGAAATAAGCTAGGATAGACAAAGACAGGTGGCGCAGGGATAGGGGAGCACACCTACAATTTTCCCAGAAGACTGACGAAGAACACCTACCAGGGGAGACCCTGGCATCCCACCCTCCCAGTCACAATAGAAACCCCCTCTAGAGGCAGGTGAAGGAGATACAGGCAGTACTGCCAGAAGTTGTATGACCCACCCATGGACCTTGAGTTGATAAAAAGCCATAGGAGGACCCAGAAGAAGGAGACATAAGGCATACACCAAAATCTGCTGAGATGAATTCCATCTCATCCTCTTCAAAATTTGCATTATTTTTTCTCTCACATAGCCTTTTGATATTTTTCTTTTTTAATTGTATTCCAACTAATTCACTATTTTGTCTTTTATTTTTATTCTTTTTATTTATATTTTTAGATTTTATTTTATTTTTATTTCAAATCTCACAGTGTACTGTTCCCTTGTCTTACTCATTTTGCTTTCTTCTTCGTTTTCTTACATTTAAAAAAAATTTATTTTCCCCCTTTCTACATCTTGTTCTTATTCCTTGTTTTTACTATTTCTTCCCCTTCTACCCTTTTGAAATCATTTCTTTCCCTTAGCTCACATTCTTTTTCCCTTTCTTATAATCTTCTTATTTTCTTTTCACCTTTATTAATCATTCCTTGTTTTGCATGGATATTTTGTATTGCTATTATTCTTCAATTTTATTCCTATTTGTTCTCTATTTTTCTATTTCAAATCTCAGGTTACTCTCCCTGTCTTATTCCATTTTGCCTTCCTTCTGCCCTTGCTTATTTGAATTTGACATTTTATTTTTTCCCTATCTTAGCCTGGATTCTATTCCTTACCCTTATTATTTCTCCAATTTCTTCACTTCCCTAACTAATTTCTAGAAAAAGTGTTCTTTTCCTAATGTTTTTACTTCCTCATTCTCTTTTTTGTCTTTAGTCAAAATTCTACCTGATTCAATTCACAAAATGCTTTGAAAAAGTGATCAAATAGATTCTCCAAATTCTACAAACGATGTTCCACAAAATTTCTTTCATTAGTCCCACTGTTTTACATGACTGTGCATTAGCCTGGTCCTTGAGCACCGTTACCTTCAGTTGTGCTTAATCAGCTCCCCACCGTGCTCTACAGTTACTTTGCCCTTCTAATTTTCAGTCTTTATGAACTTTTATTTTTAAGTCCTGCAATACCATGGCACCAAAAATTTGCACTCTACACCTAGTGCTCAAATATTCATTTACCCTTTTTCAGAGTTTCAGTCACCCATTTCTAATTACTTGCTTACCGAATATTTCTGCTTGGATACTTTACTACCCTACAAAACAAAGCTTATGCTTAAATATTTAAATATCATTCCCTTAATCATATGTCTTCCTTCCATTCTAACATCCTTACCTCTCTTACTGCCTATACAATAAGGTCAAACCTCTTTAGCCTATTACATTCTAAATAACCTTCCTTCATTATTGCAACTACGTATCTTTTTGATATTTATGCTTCAGTTTAACTGGGGCACTTACTGAGCGCCCCACCAGAAACCCTGTAATTGTCTTTCTCTTTTTGTACACCATTCCAGTAACTCAGTCTTCTCCCAATTTGTGATCTGTCTAAAAGCTTATTCACAGAGAATATCCTAAATATGCTGCTGCTATTATTCTCTCAAACTCTTTTTCTTAAGTATTATCTATAAAAGTCCTTAACTACCAAATTTATATATGTATTTATTTATGAATATATATAATCTTTCTATAGAAAAGCAAGTAGAATGTAAGCTTTCCTTTATCAAGTTACATGTCATTGGAAATATATGCCCCTTGACCTCTCATTTTTATAAAAGTCTTATGATCAGAAACACCTTAAAGTGACCCCTAACTGAGTCACACTCCTGGGTAATTGATCCCCTCTTATTAAAGGTGAGAGAAACCTTTGGCTTGCCTCTAGCCAGTAGAATACAGCAAAAGTAAAGGAACAGTCGCTCCTTTGATTAGGTTGGAATATGACAAAGATGATCGAATAGTCACTCCCGTGATACCATCTTAGCAGACCGGAGTTAAGTCTCCTGCTGGCCTTAAACAGGAAACTGTTGTGGTATGAAAAAATCCTGCAAGAAAGCGATATGGGAAGATAACTGTGGTGATGTCTGGAAGCTGACCTCTAGAAGCTAGAGACACAGAGAAAACGGAGACCTCCGCTTTACAACCACAAGAACCTGAACCCTGCCGACAGCCAAGTGAGCCTGGAAGAAATCCAGAGCTCCAGGAAAGAACCCAACCAGGCTGACACCTTGAATTTTGCCTATGTGACTTTGAGCATTGAACTTTATTACTATGCCCAAACTCCTGCCCCATAGAAACTATGTGATTATAAATATGTCTTAACAACTTAGCATGTGATCATTTGTGGCTTAGCAATAGAAAACTAATACAGGCCCTGGTAGTTTTTGTTTTCCAGAATAACTATTTGGCAAACAGCCTTGAAATATTAGTATTCCCTGCAAACTTGAGGGTAGGATTGCTTATTGGCCAGTACAATAAATCTCTCCTTCCAGATCAAAGGGCAAGTGGATTTGCTTACTGCGAATAGGGTGAAATCTCAGAACTTCACTATTCTTGACAGTCTTTGTCCAATTCATCTTTATAGTCCCAATATCTAACAAGACCTAGTATAATGCCTAACATATAGCAGGCACTCAACTAAAATTTTTAAAGTAATAAATTAACTAATGAAACCAGTACAACTGTTATAACCTAAACAAATTTCTCCCCATTCAACAGGTCTTTTATAGTCTATGTAAGTTAAACTACAATTTTCTATGATATATTTATTAATAAATTTTAAATAAGTAAATTTTGTATTTAATATTTTATTCCCAAATAGATCATATACTCATTGAGGTTATGGACTTTTTCCCAGTCTTTATATCTCTCATAGTGGCTAGATATATTATTTAATCAATTATAGTATCTAATAAATGTATCCATTGATTAAATCTGATTTTTAATGCAGTCACATACAATTTCAGAAGCTTTTTCAGAAGATATTTCCACATCATTTGCAACAGATCTGCCAACTAACACACCAACTTTAAAATAACGAATGATGAATAAAATGTAATCACTATTTTTAAAATGTTCAAACATGTTTTCTTTTTGTATTTTTATTTATTTATTTATTTATTTTTGTATATTTTTTTCTCCCCTTAATCCCCTTTTCCCTGCACCCCATCCCACCATTCCCTGGTCAACATTTTCCTGCCTCCACTTTCCCCAGCCCCACCCTTCCCCACACCCTACCCTCCATCCTCCCCCCATTTATCTTTGTCCATGGGTCCTTTATGCATGTTCCCTGATGACCCTTCCCCTCCTTTCCCCTGTTATTCCCCACCCTCCTCCCCTCTGGTTACTGTCAGTTTGTTCTTTATTTCCATGTCTCTGGTTATATCTTGCTTGCTTGTTTGTTTTGTTGATTAGGTTCCAATTATAGGTGAGATCATATGGTATCTGTCTTTCACCATCTTGCTTATTTCATTTAACATAATGCTCTTCAGTTGCGAAGAGCATTATGCTCCATCCATGCTGTTGCGAAGAGTAGTAGCTCTTTCTTTCTTTCTGCTGTGTAGTAGGCCATTGTGTAAATGTACCATAGTTTTTTGATCCACTCATCAATCTCTTTTTTCATATAAAGCCTCCTGGTGATTAAGTAGGTATTAAGTATTCGGATACTTCCAAATGAGTATCATTTACAATGTTCTCATACTTGGTCTATAGCATATAGGTCAGGATGTTGATTTCAAGATGGCTAATTTGATAATGTTCTTCTCAAAATAAATTACATAACATTATTTTTCTACTTTTATATAGCATTCATATGTGTTCCATGAACACTGACATTAAATAGCTCTTTCATACTCACTAGGTAGGATAGGTAATAAGCTATGAGTGAGGAAACTGAAACGTGACAGTTGCCTGCATCACACACATATGTACCAGGGAAAGACCTAGTACTAAAAAGTAGGTCTCACCATGAAGACAAACAATCCAATTTGAAAAAAAAATGGGCAAAGGAGGCATGGATACATGGAATAGACTGACTGACCTCAGAAAGGATGGCAGTGGGGGAAGAGGGGATTGGATAAAAGCAGGTGAAGAGATTAGCCAAAGACCATATATGCATAGCCCATGGACACAGACAATAGTATGGTGAAGGCCAGGAGAGAGGGGTGGGGGCTGGGTGGAGGTGGTTAACAGGAAGGAAAACGGGGGACATTTGTATTCGTGTCAACAATAAAAAACAAAAAGTAGGTCTCTTTGGTCACAGCCCAGAGCATTTGTAGATAAGTCATATGCTTCGTAGGTACAGTAGGGGAGAAGGACCCATGGACACACTACCTAGGAAGTAACAGAAATGAATACTTTGGGCTCAAAATATAAACATAGTGTCTCTTTAGTCAAGCAAAATCTTCTTTGATTTGGTACTGGTCTCGATATTTTCTATCTTTGTTTCAAAAGTTTAGTTTAATTTGGAATCCCCTTGAGGTGGAGCTGAGAAGAAAAATCTGTGTTAATATGCACCTGTCTCTAAGTAGGACTCTCATCAGGTAAAAGATGGCTTAATTATAGTAATTTAACTAATTTGAAGGCTCCCACCACTAAAAAGCCTTGTCATCTGATATCTGATGTTTAAAATTCAAAATAGCAGTTTTGTTAGCAAACAGAACCTACTAGAAAAACATGACCCTGAACACCTCTATCCTAACAATGATTAATTTCAGGAGACATTTTAATCCCCTGAAGTTTTCTGTATGTGTTTATTTTGTATATAAGCATATTTTTTCTAGAGAAAGTTTATACAAGTTTGATCAGATTCTCATGTCCTAAGGGAAGGAATTGAGGAGATTATAAGCACAGACTTATAGTAAAGGTTATTCCAGAACAAGATTAGTAGATGTCTAAATTTAAGAGTATTTAAAATATTAAGGAATAATTTTTATTCTCGTTATAAAATACATGTAATTTATTGCAGCATTTCTTATACAGAAAAGCTTTCTTATAAACCAAGTTTTTTAATCAATAAAAATATGTTCATTGGCCAGTGCTCTCCTATGATTACACACTAAACCTCACTAACAATAACTACACCATCTCCAACATCTCCATTTCAAGCATCCAATTCTTTCACTCTGAGCCTCTGAGTTCACTAACTGTTAGAGCACTGTTCACACTCCAAAAATCTTTCAGTTCTTCTGGATCTCTAATTTGCACTTGCACGCTCCATTTCACACATTTTGTTCTTATTTCACTCCCTCATCAACTTAAATCCAAGGTCCAACATGATAACTATTTCTGTGCATACACCTACAATTCCTTTGCTCATTTTTCTCTTAATTTATATCTGTTTGACCACAACTCAAGTTCCAGTTAAAGATGTCTGTTTCTGCGGGTGGACTATTTATACGCTCTCTCAGTGTAACTGTTCTACTTATGCACTAGATCCTGTTATATATTACCTGTCACCTGGTCTAAGAATTTGTCCTTAAAATGTTTACCTCCTGTCCTGCATTACCATTATACAAGACAATTTCTAGTGATATACAGAAGACAGGGAAAAGCACAGCAGTATAACAATTATTTCCAATTAAGATATTTTATTAGCAGATTACAGAATATATGATGAGTAAGAAGGGAAACACAAAGGAGGAGGTTGTAGAGTAAAAAGGTAATGAAATCAATGGCTCTGCAATCTTAATGAAGGTCAAAAAAATTGTTGGATGCTGTAAAAATATAGGCAAGCTGCAAGTTGGTCATCAGAGAGTGGAGTGACTAAACTTGAGATGTGAGTTGTGATATAATTATTGTTAATGGAACTGTCTCGAATTTGTCCATGGGAATAATGAAAAAGTGGAGTGGAAGGAAAGCATGCGAGGGGTTAGGGTGTTGGTGGATAATTAACGTGTTTGTAGAAGACGTGAAAATCAAGGCAAGGGTAGAGATGAAAATGAAGGCAATGATCTACATGTTAAAATCTTACATGCACACAGTGTGAGATGGGAAGAAATAAACAGATGGCATCAATAGGAACAGTTTCATCTGGAGGTTTAGTCTGATAGCATTTGCTTTAGAGAAATTGAGATTATGTGAAATGGAGAGGAGAAATTATTCAAAAACAGCAAAAGACAAAGGATACTACACATTCCCAGGACTTGAAGTCACATATAAGATAGAAGGAAAAAAATCTGCACTTGAGAGAGCTGTATGGAAAGCTTCCCCAGTGAACAGTTAAATTTTCAGAAGAACAAGAAATAAAAAGACACTCAAAAGGAATCTGATGATGAGGACAAGTTACTAGTCCTTCTCAGATTTCAAGGTGCTGTGGAGGTAAAAAGCACTTTGAAATCCCTGGGGTATCTATTCAGATTGGCCATTCTAAGTGGATATTAAAATTATCACTGATTTATATTCACCAGCCCCAAGAATACACTCTTGTCTATTAAGTGCATTCATAAGACATTTAATAATTTTACCTAATTAAATATATTTATGTTTGAGTCCCAGCCAAGAGAATAAATTAAAACTTATTCATTCATGTGATAATACACAAGGAAAATGTTGAATTTATCCTTTATAGATTCTACATGAGGAAATGATTTTTTGCCACATCTTAATAACCAATCCAAACTAGAATGATAAAACATATAGTAACATTTTTGAAGGATTGTTCCTGTCTTGAATTATTTATTACTAGTGTCCTAATAATAAAATGGAATCAAGAACAAATTTTCATTGTCATATTCAAAAAAGAATCTACTTAATGTTTCACCTACCAAAATGCTATTTTATAATTGGTATTGAGCAAGAGGAATCAAGAATATACAAGAAAATGGTTATTTGCCAGTTGACATTCTTTTTACAAAGGAAAAGTCACTTGTGAAATTGGTTAACATTCAAAAGCACAGGATAAATAAAGAACTG
>PVJD01019710.1:0-11081 GCA_004026545.1 Mormoops blainvillei
CTGAGCCAGAGTCCTATCAAAATTGACATTAAATTTGATTTTATACCCTTTTTGTCTCTTTTACTCTAGATAAGCCTCTAGCCACTTTTAAAAATTAAATTTATTGGGGTGACATTAATTAATAAAATTACATAGATTTCAAGCATACAGTTCTATGGATATATCATCTGTATATTGCATTTAGAAATGATAACTTTAGAAGAGCCCAGGCCAATTGGTTTGTTACATACCCTATGCTTTTAGTGGCCATACCTAATATTGAAAAAGTAAATCATGATTTTCTTGTTCTAGCATATCCTCTACATTTACAGGCTGATATTTTAGGAATCACTATAAACTCATGCATTTTTATTTAATATGTTGTAATCTTTCACAGTACTTTTTTTGACGTTCAGTTGGTACAGGTGTGGGCAGTGGAGTCCCACAGAGAATTTCACTCAGGTGTAACTGCTCTAGATTTGGAGCTAGCCTAGCCCCCATCCTGAGGATGAAATGATGTGGTTTGTATAAATGCATGTTACAGAATGTGCGGTAGCAATATACACCTTTCACTACAGACTACATTATAAAATGTAAAGATGGAGGTATTGTATTAATGGTTTCACTCTATTGTTTTTTTCATGTAAGCTCCGTGAAATCGGGAATTAGATTTGTTGTGATCTGAATGCAACACACTGTGAGTAATAAAAATATAATTTTTGAGTGAATAAATTAGTAAGTCTTTAGAGGTGAAGAGTAGATAAGTTGAAGCATGAGGGGAGGGAGACCCAACTGCCCTAGTTGCTGTAACTCAGGTGTTTCTTGGGATATAGGGCTTTGGGTTCTAAAATTACACAAGTCTTGAGGAACTGGGGTTAGCTGTTCACCCTATATGTAGACACTTGAACATTCCTTTTCTTTTTTATGCTATTTTAAGAAAGCCATTTGCATTTTCCTTATTAAGTATCTTCAACTTGAGGGACACCTTTGTAGAAAAGTGGCTGATTCAGAGGGTTTAATCCAAGGCAACTGAGGAACTGGGTCAAAGTTCCCTGACTGTTCTGGGAGTGAGTTTAGCATGCTGTGTGGACCAGAAAATTCCCATTTTCTGGCAACTGAATGTCAAACATTTCCTGCATACACTTTCGTACAATGGTGCCAAGAAGAGATACTGAAACAAACACACAAAAATATTTTCTATACTCTTTGCCCAAAGATGACAGTTCATAATTTTCCTCATTTTCCAGGAGTGAAGATCATCAGCTTTAGCTGTTCATTATAATTCTTCCTGAGAAGGAAAGTGTAAAAATAATAGTGTTAAAAAGTGCAAGACTTATACACAGAAAACTATAAAATATTGTCCCAAGAAGTGAAAGAACTGAAAGAAATGGAAAAACAACTCATGCTCATGAATCAGAAGACTAAATACAGTTAAGATGGCAATATCCCCCCGCCCCCCACAACTGACCTACAACTTCAACACTAGCCTTATTAATATCTCAGTTAAATATTTTTCAGAAATTGGCATGCACATCTTGAAATTCATATGGAACTTCAAGTGGCACAAACCAGCTGAAACAATCTTGAAAAATAAGAACAAATTTGTAGAGTCAATTCCCCAGTTTTGAACTTGTTCCTAAGCTACAGCAATCAAGACAGATGATGGAGGAGAATCAAGGGTCCAGAAGTTAACTCTTATATTTATGGTGAATTAATTTTGACAAGATATCAAGGCAATTCATTGGGGGAAAGAACAATCTTTTCAATAAGTAATGACAGGACTACTAAATATCCACATGTGAAAGACTGTGCACCTCATGTCAGATTAGAAACTGCATATCATTTAAAAAATTCCAAATAAATCATATACTTAAACATAATAACTAAAACTATAAAAGTCTTGGAAAAAAGTGTTTAAATTTTTTGGACCTCACATTAAGCAATTCGTTTTTTTAGATTTGACACCCAAAGCCCAAGTGAATAAAAACATAGATACATTGGTCTTCATCAAAATTAACAATTTTTGTGTATCAAGGGACATTTTCAAGGGAGTCAAAGTAAAACCACAGAATGGGAGAAAATAATTGAAAATCATGTATTTGACAAGGGACTTGTATTCAGATGTACAGAGCATTCTTACAACTTATCAATTAAAGACAAATGATTCCATGAACAATTGGTGAGGATTTCACTATATATTTCCCCCCAAATATGCAACTAGATAACAACTACATGAAAAGATGCTCAGCATCATTAGACAGGAAGGAATGCAAGTCAAAAGCAAAATGAAAAACTATTTCACACATCCTAAGGTATAAGAAAGATAAACATTAACAAGTTTTGGAAGGATGTGGAGGAAATCGGAACCCTCATATATTTTGGTGCTCCTCCTAGGGGCACTGGGAAACTTCAGAGGATTTTTATGTGGAAAACTATTGGAGGTGGGAAAAGAGTAAATGGGGTGACCCATTAGGAAGATACCACAATCCGAGCAAGGAAAGAGGCCAGCTGAAATTAGGGAGAAGGTGACAGAGACAGGGGCAGTAAGACCAATTTGTGAGCTACTGAAAAAGAAATTGTAGGCTTATTTGGCTATGGATTGGTTTGGGGTGGCCCTGAGTAGGGACAAGATAATGTTCCAGATGCTTCAAGTCCCTGATGTTCCAAGTGCCAGGAGAGAGATGCATTTGAGATGGGAAACCCTGAAGAAGATTAGGTTGGTGAAAAAATGATGTTTGTTTATGGCCTTGTTGGACTGTTTCTGAGATATCTAAGTAGGGGGGTGAAGTAGGCAATCGAAAAAGTAATGGTCTGGAGCTCATAGGTAATTTAGTGCTAGAGAGAAAAAAATTTGCCTGTTCTTTCTTTCTGCAGGACACACTGAGTCCTTGTGGACAAGACTGCCTAAGAGGCGAGTGTAAATTAGAATAGAAATGTTTTCAGAACCAAGACAGATGGTGTAGTTGAAATATAAATGAGATTAAGAGAGCTCAGCTAGAGAGAAACAATAAATCTGGGAGGTGTTGAGACATAGGAGTTGGGGACACAAGACAAGTATTTAAAATGGAGGCAGGAGCCACAGCATCTAATACTGCTAAGAGGACCAAAAGATATTCGTCAGTGGAGGTTATTGGAGGCTTAAGAGAGAGAGGTTATTGGGTGGAATAATGAAGATAAAATCCATTTCTGAGTGTGTAGCAGAAGAGAGGGAGGAACCAAAAGTTAATAATTTATTATGAGAGAGTTAACGTGCTGCGATTAAAGTAGAAGCTACACTGTAGAGACCATGAGGCTGATTAAAATAGACAGATTGCAAAAGCAATCATACAAATTTATTGAGAAGTCAGGAGGGTTGAGAAGCAAACCACATGTTGAAGAATTTGCCTTAAAAAGTAGGAAGCACATTGTGTCTGTGGTAATAAGATGGAATGAGAGGAGAATGAACCAGATGTCAAGTAGCTGGTGTTTTTGAGAGCACAAAGTTGACCTTATTTCACCCAGCTGACTCGTACTTTCTCTGTGAAGAAGCTGGAAGGAACATCTGCTGGGAAAAGGAAGGAGTTAGAAGGACAAGACTTTGCAGGAGGAGAGAGTTTGGGAAGTAGGAGTTGCAGAGGGTGATCAGGAAGTGGATGAGAAAAATGCAGAAGGCTTGCCGGGCAGTGCGGTGGGCACACTGAAGTTAGAGGAAGTTGAAGACCTTACACGATTCACATGCACCCTACGGGTCTCACTTTCTTCATCTACAAAAGGGAACAGTACTTACCTTCAAGTGCAGATGCGAAGAACATGTGAACCCAAAATATGAGAAACGGTTTGTAAACACAAACATAAAAATGCTTGGTAGGTCTCACACCGCCAGGGTCTCTCCTCTGCCCTCTGCAATTATCCTCCCCGACTTTCCCATGTATATAATGTGGCTGATAGTATCAGGGATGACTGCAGACTTTTAAAGAAAGTCAAATTCAACGTAATACTTATTTTATTAACTTTTGTGACTGCACACACCATGTATTTGTGGTACTGTACATAGAGAGGAGCATGGGATGACTGGGGACAAAGGGTGGTGCTGTGACTGTGCACTTCGAGCATCACAGCTTCACATCACTAGCTCCCGCTCGCTGCGCTGACTGCAGCCTCTCTCTCTGCTGATGAGGAAGTGTTTTGTGTCTTCTCACTCAGTGAAATTAAAAACCACATGTACATGTTACACAAAGTGGGTCCTCTGCACATATGGGGAGTGAGAAGATAGCCATGTGTGAGGGTCAAGATGAGCATAGAAACACAGTGAGTGAGTGCAGAGGAAGATTTCCATCATAACAGGAAAATGTCTTTGAGTGAGTGTAGGAGTAAACCCAGTGTGGGTTACCTTAGGGCATCCCCTGCTATATACACCCACAGTGTCTAGGGTGATGGACATGAAAGCTCAATGGGTCAGTTAGTGAAGTGCTCTGGGAGCAGTGCGTGATCTTACCAAACTGTGTTTAGGGTCATCTGACATGGTCCTGCTGGAGAGGGTGTACTTCTCAGAGTCCATTTTGGTTTTCTTGACCCCTTTCCACCACTTCCTGTATTGCTGCCGGACCTGCAGAGGCAAAGCGTGCTCTGAGTCGGCCCGCTGAGCGGGGGGAGGGGAAAGGGTGCTGGGCGGGGGCGGGGCTGTGGTACCTGCTGGCTGAGGAGACAGTACACGAGGAAGATGAAGACGCCCTGCAGGCTGTTGATGATGGTGAAGAGATAGGCCATGGTGCGGGCAGCGGGGCCCACCTGCAGGACTCCCAGACACCATGTGCAGCCCAGGATGAAGAGCTGGGCCATCGCTTTAAACGTCAGCATCCTGGGTAGGACGAGAAGGGAGGCCCCTGGTGCACCCGGAGCAGCAGAACCAAGGACACTCTCATCGCCACCCCGTGGATGCATGTGACTGACTTGTGACCCCCTTCGATTTTTATTTTCAACGTTTCTCTAAAAAAATGCTCTCAGCCATCGTGATGGCATTTTGACTTGGACCGAAGTCAAAAAGTGATAATTCATAATGTGGGTTTCAGAAAGATCATGATGTATCATGAATGTCCCTAATTTCATTCAACTGATATAACTGAAGATGTTCTATGTACCTGACTCTGTGCTAGGTTTTGGGTTTAAAAATAGCAAAGACAATTTTTGTTTTCACAGACCTTACGGTCTCATGGAAAGACTAAAACAAACGGTCAGAGGACGGAGGGAAGAGCCTCCATGGAGGTGTGGGCACGAAGGCGTGTGCTGGTTTCTGGGAACAGGTAGGTGATCTCCGAAGTGTTTTATAAGATGTAAACGCTCCTTGGCTGTTTTCACAGGGCCATGGAAGTGATCCATGTTTAACAGAACAAAGTCAATCTCCCTGTAGCTGAGGTTATTTCCTGCTGGATTTACGGAGAAACGAAATGCTTTTGGCTTGCACTTTGGCAGCGAAGCAGTGTCTGAGCAGGTTTCCAGGGAGGGTGGCTGCACCTTTCTCCTCCCGTCCCCTCAGTGTCCCTGTGAAAGGACACCGGGAGCTGGAAGCTTCAGGCCTTGCTCCTGGAGCCTGCTCTGTGGACAGTGTGCCCCTGTGAGCCTTCTCACCTGGTGTTCTGGAGGGTGGACACATCACTGTTGAGCGAGGAGAGCTTGCTTTTCAGAATCCAGATGGTCATCAGAAAGAAAGCCAAGTTAACCTGCAGAAACCCCACAGGCGTATTGAATACAGTCCACATCGGTGTAGCTTCCTCCTAGCTCTGCGGACACCACACCCAGCAGGTAAGAAGCTTCCGTATTTTATAGCAGTCGTAGAAAACCACACCCCAAGGCAAGTAAATCAGGCACATCCGTGGCCATTAACTGGGTTGATCAAGTCATCCCAATTCCCTAAGTTTTAGCAGTGAAAGTCCAATGTCAAGAATCCCATCCGTCCTGATTTAAAACTGAAATTGTCCCTCCTGGGAGCCCCCTCAGTCCTGGAGAAACCTTGCCTGCAGCCCTCCTTCTACACCTGCTTTTTGACCCTCAGCTGAGGAGGAAGGATGCCCTGATGTCAGCCTTTACTCACAGAGAAGATGGTGCAGACGGGGCCAAGGAAGGTCCATCTGAATCCCTGTCGTGTGTGGAGCCAGCATCTAGGAGGCAGATGGAAAGGGAGTGAAGAACCTATTGCCTCTGTGGATAAACAATCAATAAATAAACATATGCCTCACCTCCCGCAGTTTCTCCATGACTCCATTATTATTATTATTTTTTTTTTGTGGATAAGAACATTTAACTTGAGGTCTACCCTCTTAGTAAATTATAAGTATTCAATCCAATATTGTTAACTATAGACACTACAAATCTATATGTGGTCTATAGATCTCCCAAACTTGTCTATCTTTCATAATTGAAACCTTTTTATTCCTTTGATGGTGGTGATGGTTTCATGGGTATATACTTATCCCCAAACTCATCAGGTTGTATACATTAAACATGTACAACTTTTTACACATCAGTCACATCTTAATAAAGTGGTTTGAAATTTTAAATTCTTTTTTAAAAACCTTGTTCAGTCTTAGGTCCCAGAAATCCTTGCAGAAATAAACATAAGCTCTTAAAAGAATTAACAAATTAATTTATGGTTAATAAAAACAGAAGCATAGATACACGGAACAGACTGACAGCTGTCAGAGGGGAGGGGCATTGGGGGACCGGGTGTATAAAGGTGAAGGAATTAAGAAAACAAATATATACATATATATGAGATACATAGACATAGACAAGAGTATTGTAATAGCCAGAGGGAAAGGGGGTAGTGGGAGGTGGGAGTGGGCATAGGGGAGATAAAAGATGGCAGAGAGATACTTGACTTTGGGTGGTGAGTTCACAATGCAGTGTACAGATGATGTTTTATTGAGTTGTACACTTGAAACCTGTATGGTTTTACTCACCAATGTTACCCTAATAAATTCAAATTTAAAAAATTTATGGTTTATTGGACAAATATTGTGTCTCCTCTGTATTAGGACCTCTGCTTGGCCTGAAGATACAATGCGATTAAGACAGACTGGTCTCAGCCCTGGCCACATGGCTCAGTTGGTTGGAGCATCATCCTGTACACCAAAAGGATGCGGGTTCGATTCCCCGGTCAGGGCACAAACCTAGGTTGTGGGTTCTATTGATCCCCAGTTGAGGCGTGTATGGGAAGCAATGGATCTATGTTTCTCTCTCCCATCTCTCTCTCTCTCTCTCTCTCATCAGTAAACATCCTCAGGTGAGGATTAAAAAAGGTAGACTAGTCTCAGTCCTCAGGGAGGCCCCAGCTGGGTGGAAAGGTCACCAGTTAGACAATAGAAACAATCAAGGTGATGAGTTTTATGACCGAGTATGAGGAGCTATGAGAACATGTGGCTGGATCAATGGCCTAGTCTGGGGTATAGGAGGTTCAGGGAATTGGGAAGGGTCCCTGAGAGAATGGATTGTGTCTGCCCTTTAGAGGAAAAATCGCTGACTTTTATGCTAAGCTATGTAGGAAGGCCAGCTGGCCAGGGTTCATCTGATGCATCTCATGGAGGAGAACCTTCATTCATTTTGTCAGCATGAGAGTGGGTTGCGAGTACCAGACTGCCTGGGTTTGGTCCCAGCCCTGCCACCAATCAGCTGAGCTATGTGACCGTGGCCAGACATCTCTGTCCTCAGTTTCCTCATCCGTGAAACTCATTTCACTAGTTTCTACCTCAGAAGGTTGTTAGAATGATGATTCGAGTTCATGCATAAAACATTAAAACAGCGCTTGCATTTCAGAAGTTTATAAATATAAATTTATAAATATCAGTTTTACTTTTAAATGTTAGTTTGAGCCATAACTACTTCATCATTGAAATCATCCTCCATTTCTTTTAGAATTAGGGGAAGTGGGTCACAGAAGCCCATGCCATCCCTTCATTGCAATCTTGCTTTCTGGAAGACTTAAAACAGTCCTTCTGTGGGGCGAAGGATGAAAGTGGTGAACGGGAATAGAGTCAATAATATTGTTATAAGTTTGTGCAGTGATGGGCAATTATTAGAATTAGTGGGGTGATCACATGGTAAGGTAAAAATGTCAAATCACTATATTGTATGCTTGAAACTAATATAACTAATATAATATTGCATACCAACTATACTTAAATAAATATAACAAAAAAACTCAGTCTTGTCAATTAAAGCAATGAGTATGATATTCATATAGTTACTAATTATAAGGTGCAATTAATATTATCAATACGTAGTCATTAATATAATATATAATTAATATTTATAATAATTAAATCTAAAAGATCAGAAAATAGTCACCTCAATTATTTTAACTTTACATTACTTCATAATTATTAATAATCATTAATATATTCATGTATTGTTAATAGTATACAGAATTAATATTATATGAATATATAATTCTTTACATACTATATAATTAACATTTAAAACGCTTAAATCTCTAGGACATAAAAATGACTACGTTAATGACCACAGTTTTCCACCAAAAAGACACCTTCGGGACGGTTACTGAGTTTTACTTCGTTTATAGTGTTCTCGTGAAAAGAAAGTGTGCGCGGGTTCTCTGCTGGCTATTCATCTGGAGCGGATGGCTGTTCACGCGTGGAAGGTAAGACCAGGGGGAGCTTTAATTTACCGGGCGTCCGTTCCATAAAGGTGAGGCCTGGAAGCTGCGGAAACGGCCACAATCACAGCCGGGACTCCGTAGCCCACAGGGAACATGAACCACTTCATGAACCTGCTCACGCTGGAGTAGTTGACCACAGTCAGGTTGCGTGCGGTGAGGAAGAGGTGCAGGCCCTCCAGCAGCATCCAGACGAAGGAGGCCAGGTAGAGGTAGTGTAAGGCTCCTGCGATGATGGCGCACAGCACCTGGGGGAGAGGCAGGTGTCACCGGGTGGCGTTGTCAGGGTGGAGCGTGGCCCCGGGGCCTCTCCTATTTCTTGCCAGTGGGGAGAGCTCCGTTGCATATGAAGGAATTGTCAAAAGAAGGTGTGTCCTCTAGCTGGGTCAGTCAGTGTAAAATTGGCTACTCACCCCTCTAACCTTTCCGGAACCCGAGGGCATTTTATTAAGAGGTTACAGCACAGCCCCATGAACTCCACGTTCTGTGGACAGGTCAGAGGGTCCTTTGGGACAGCGTCAGTACCTTAATCTCAGTTCGGTCGATGGCCATGAGGAAGAGCAGGTGGGCTAGGAAGAGGCAGATGCAAAGCTGCAGGTGGAGGGAGGTGCTGGTGTTCTGGATGGCTTTGCACAGCAGGAAGGTGAGGGCCGCCAGGAGGAGGCACAGCAGGGAGACGCTCAGCCCCAAGTAGGTGATCACAGCCAGGACGGGATCGTCCTCCTGGGACCCAGCAAAGAGGAGATGTCAGTCACAGTTTCCTGCTCGGGGTACAATTGTAGTTTTCAAAGTACACAGATTAGAATGGCAAAAGAAACACAAAATAGTGACAAGGGTGGGAAAAATGGAGTGACTGGAACTCTCATTCACTGCTGGGTAAGAATGTAAGAGGTGACCTCTTCTGGAATGGAATTTGGTAGTTTCTTATAAACATACAGTTACTATATGCCCCGGAAATTTCATATCTGAGTATTTCCCCAAGATAAATGAAAAACAAAAGTTCACGAAAAGAATGTTTAAGAATGTTTATAGCAGCTTTATGCATAACAGCCCAGACTGGAAACAATGTAAATGTCCATGAACTAGAGAACAAATGAACAAACGGTGGGGCGGTCATACACTGGCATGCTCTAGAGCATTAAAAAGGAATGAACTACGGTTACAGACAATATAACAAGGGAGAATCTCAGAGACATTATGTTGAACAAAAGGAGCCAGACATGGGAGAGAATGACTTTTCTCTGCTGCACAATCCTGGAGTGGCCAAAGGAAACTACGGTGATAAAGGAGCAGGGATTAGCCAAAGAGCATAGACGCATAATGCCCAGACGCAGACAACAGTGTGTGCTGATGGCCAGAGGAAATGTGGGGCTGGGGCTGGGTGGAGGTGGCAAAGAGGGGGAAAACTGGGACATCTGTAATAGTGTCAGTAATGAAAACGAAGAAAAAAATATCTTGTTTTATATAAAAAATAGAAAAAAATATCAGATCCTGGTTTCCTCGGGGTGGGCACGAACACACTGACTGAGCTTGTATGAGGGGCTTTCCAAGGCTATAGACAGGGTCTGTGTCTCAGCTGCAGTTGTGGTAACAGGGTGTTTACTATTGTTAAAACTCACGGTCTGTATAGTCATCATCTGATTTCTATTGCAAATATATTGTACTCCAATAAAGTCAGTTTAAAAATGAATTCCTGCTCTCCGTGTGAGTTGCTCAGTGCCGAGTGTCCAACTCCTGCAGCGGGCTTGGCGGTGCTGCACTTCCTGCCCCCTAAGGAGGGGATGGTGGTGTCCCAGGCGCCCCAGCCAACCTTGCACAGCTGCCTGCGGGCCACTGATTCTCGCCAGCAGGTCTACAGTGTGATGAGGGGCTTTAAGATGCAGGCCTGTGCGTTATCCTTAAATAAAGCATGAGCTCTGGAAACCCAGCCAGGGGCTGTGCTCCTTCCCAGAGTCACCACTGAACTGGTGACCGAAAGCCTAAGGCCACTCCTGTGGGAAAAGTGCTATTGAGATGGCTGGGGAGACGAGGTAATGGTCCCTGCCACTTCAGGCTATGACAAGAAGAGCCATGGTCCTTTTCTCGGGCTGCTATGTTGCCCCACCCAGGGGCCTGACCCACAGCCCAGGCATGTGCCCCGACTGGGCATCAAACCTCCAACTTTTCACTTTGCAGGACAACTCTCAACCAAATGAGTGACAACGGTTCCCTACATTCCTTTGAGCCTGGAGATAAAGTGCTACTCAAGGCTTGGACAACAGGATCCCCAGAGAGCCAACTAGAAGAAAAGTGGACTGGACCTGGAGATGTGCTCCTCACCATCACCCTCCCCATGGTGAAGGTGACAGGAATAAAGCCTTGGATTCATCACATCTGAGTAAGGAAAGCCCCAGAGATCAATGGACTGCCGAACCACAGGAAGACCTAAAAGTCACCTTCTGAAAACAATGACTAC
>PVJD01019711.1:0-11084 GCA_004026545.1 Mormoops blainvillei
CCCCCAACTGGGGACCTGGCCCGCAACCCGGGCCTGTGCCCTGACTGGGAAACGAACCGGCGACCTTTCGGTTGGCAGGCTGGTGCTCAGCCCACTGAGCCACACCAGCCAGGGCTATTTTCCTATTTTTTAAAATTGTACTTGTTAACTGCTCAACTCTTCCTTGCCGAAACCCTGATTTCTCCTGGGCCTGGTGTATGTTTTTAGACCTCAGAGCTAGTTTGTGCTGTCGGTTTGTAAGTGTCAGTGTTTCGGGACCTGGCGAACGTCACGGTGGCGTCCACCTCACCAGTTGCTACACAGAGAAGGGTTCTCTGTCTCGGCGGGACAGTGTTCCATCCGTCCTGCAGCTTGGCCAGAGCGCGGGGCTGGCAGCTGCGGGGCTGGAGTGGGTGGGCGCCGGGGAGAGGCTGGGGCAGGGGTGGGACAGCAGTGAAGGCATGGCACCCCACCCCCGTGTCTCCCCAGCTCCTGTTCATGTGTGGGGGCCTCTTGGAGCGGCCGCTGATTCTCGCCGAGGTGGTGCCCAAGTACTCGGTCATGCTGGAGCTGTTTGACGCCGAGCTGGACAGCACCAAGATCCTGTACGACGCCCAGGTCGCAGCCTCCGCGGACGGGAACATCCCCCCAATCCACAAAAACATGCCCCCGGTGGCTGGGCAGCTCAGGTGGGGCCTGGAGCTTCAGGAGCGCCTGACAGCGGCCATGGGGGACCTCAAGCGCATCGAGCACCCGTGAGTCCGGGTAGCAGCTGGGCCTCTGGGTGGGCGGGGCCGGCCTGAACCCGAGGCACCCCCATGCTTCACAGAGGCCGGGCCCCCACTTCCCAGACCCAGACTTCCCAGAAGGGACGCGCACCTGTCTCCCCTGACCCCCACCTCTGGGTGCCTTCTCCGCACACGTGGTCAGGACCCGGGCTTTCCCTCCCCCGCATGCCTGGCCTGATGGAAATGAATGGAGACCAGCCGCGTGAGCCCCGGCACAGGCTGCTGACACACGGCTCACTGTGCAGGGGACAGGCCATGTCACCTGTGGCTGGCATTGATGTGAAGGCAGGCAGGGCGGCGGGGACAGCTCCTAGCGGAGCCCGGAAGGTGCAGGTGTGCCCGCCTGGCGCCTGGGAGAGGGACCCCCTGGGAGGTTGCGGAGGGGAGCGTATCTAGCTTTCTCGAGCGGGTCCGACATTAGAAGGGATGGAGAAAATTAGGGCAGCCGGTGGTTATGACTCAAGTCCTGACCCTCTGGGGCCATGGGTGCCGGGGTCGTTGCTCGGCTTCCTGGACTGGCTGCAGACGGTTGGGGCCGCTTTGTGGATTCAGTGTTTCAGCCGGGGAGAAGCAGGAAGCTGCCGGTCGCTTCCGCGCCCCGAGATCCGGCTGCCGTCAGGACACTGCGGAAGCCCCCGGGGGGGGTGTGCCCACCGCACCCCAGCCGGTGCCTGGGATCTCACTCCTCCACTTGACCCTGATTCCAGGGTCATGTCCAGTGTGGAGGCCAAGCTGATCTACCAGAAATATGACGAGATGATGGAGCTGCTGAGAAATTACCGCGAGCGGATCTACTGGCAGTGGGTGTCGGGCGTGGACAGGGACTGCCACTTCAACCTGGGGCAGCCGCTGATCCGGCGGGACCCCACCACCGGCCTCATCTGGGTCAACTTCAGCCGAGCGGTGGGTGTGTCTCCTGCGGCTCGGGGGTGTCTCGTTGAACCCACTCTTTGTTGGTTAAGTGCTTTTTTAAAGCATGCTCAGGATACGTGTCAGATCTGAGATGAAATAGTAGCATCCTTGAAAGTGACCTCGGCGAGTCCCTTTCTCTAAAGCTGGGCCGCCTTTCAACGGATCCCAGAGCGAAACATCAGTCGGAGGGTTTATATTTAGAAAAGAAAGAGAGAGAGAGAGAACGGTCCTTGCAGGATCTGAACCGTTGGGCCCCCTGGCCAAGGGCAGCAGGCTGCAGAGACCCTGTCAGTGGCTGCGGTGGGGAGGGGGGGCGCGTCCCGGGGCTGAGGCCGGGGCCCCCAGAGAGCAGAGAGAGCAGGAGTGGCCCGAGTTCCCACACCAGGGGATTCCACCGAAACCCATTGTTCCTCTCATTGAGTAAACAGGTACTGAGTCCCGGCTTTGTGTGCGCACTTGGGGCGGGTGAGTGAGCCGGGTGGGCAGGGGCTGCAGCCCTCCCAGGGGAGCCAGGGAGCCAGAGAGCCAGAGAGGGTGACCATAGGTCCTCCAAAGAGCAGGTGCGTTGAAGGGGGCTGCCATGGAGCCGGGGTGGGGGCATGAGATGTGGGCAGATGCTGTTCTGAGCACGACCGGCCGGGCTTCCAGCCGGGCTGTATTTCCCAACGACCCCTCCAGGCGCCGTGTGGGAACAGGTGACCGGGAGGCAAGATGAGAAGCTGGGACCCCCGTTGGGAGCCTTTTGCTGGAACCCAAAAAGAGGACGAGAGGGTGGTGGCCCGGGCCAGAGTGGCAGCCAAGAGGGTGTGGCATCTGCGGACACCTGGAGGTGGCGTCTGTGATAAGAGAGGGTCAGCCCAAGACAGTGGGAGGCTGGGCAGCTGGAGGGTAGGGCCGGGTGGGCCGAGCCCACCGGGGAGCCGGCTGCCAAGCGGGGCCCACGGCTCTGTTTTGGCCACATTGGTGTCAACTAGACATCCGAATGGAGACACTCAGCAGACAGGTGGGTGCAGGAGTCGGGAGTCAGAAGGGAGCCCTGGGCCGGGGATGTACGCGTGGGAGCCAGCCACACAGGAATGGTTCTTAAAGCCATGATGTGTGTGTGTGGGGGGGGGGGTGCGGTCACCAACGGGGGGAGACAGAGAGGGACCGTGTTCTGCGCGCTCCAACGTGCAAACCTCGGAAGCATCAGAGAGACTGAGAGCAGTGACCAGGAGCGTCTGGTGTGTGTGTGGAGGGGGGTGACCAGCTGCTGCGAGGTCATGTGAGATAGGGCCTGTGAAGTGACCCGTGGGTTCAGCAACATGGGGGTCACCAGGACCTCAGTGGGCAGGGCCTTGGCCCAGCCCCCAGCGCAGCCGCCTCCTGGGAAGGGCTCTGTTACTGATCCCCCGGGCGGTGACAGGTAGGAGGAGATGGACAGGGAAGGGTGGGTCCCCAGGAGGAGCCAGGGGACGCCGGTCTTCCTCCAAAGAAGGGTGGTGTTTGTTTGACGAGTATGGTGACCTGTCCACCCACGCTGACGAGTCAACAGGGTGAGGACGCCCTGAGCCAGCCAGCGGCCCCCACTCAGGCCTCCCCCAGCTCTGACGCCCCCGGGGGCTGTGGAGGCATCGGGGACAGGCCCCCCCTTGTGTTGCTAAGTGCTGCCCTGCTCAGGCCACCCCCCGCCCCCGACCCTCTCTGTGTTCTTTGTCGGCCTCAGTTGGTGGCAGTTCTGAGAGAAGTCAAGTACTTGAACTTCCAGCAACAAAAAGCCATCCCGGCCAGCGCCGAGAACCTCTACTCCCAGTACGAGACCTTCCGGAAGCTCGTGGGCAACCTGGAGCTCATCGTCGGCTGGTACAACGAGGTGAGCGGCGGCGTTCGTGTTTCAATGGCCAGATGTCAGTTGTTTTGTTTAAATGCACACGGGCGTAAGATCACGTGATGCCGTTTAGCGACTCTTCCGAGCTGCCCGCCATGAGGGACAGTCCACAAGCGGCGCTCCCGCGTGTCGGAGGGAGATGAGGGAGGAAGCTCCATCCGCGGCTGCCCCACTGGGCCGAGCCTGGGTCCTGACGGTGGGACCGACAGCCTGTCGCCCTCGCCCAGGACCATCAGGCCAAGCTCAGCACCTCTTTCCAGCCGGTTAAATTCAGCCTAAAGGGCTCCACGCTGGACCCTGGTCACAGCGATGCGGTTACACACCTACTAAATGGACGTGTTAGGAGACGTTTTCTCAGGCCAGGGCACCAGGCCCCGGAGGGAACCGCCGCCTTGTGTGAGCGGCCCCTAACCAAACCCCGGTGTCCCACGCTGACTGGCTTTCTGACTCCAGACCTGCGTTCTCTTACCTCCGTCTGTTCTCCGCTAATCGAAGCTTTCAAGCCCCATTTCTCTGCCCTCGCCCACCTTTTCTAAGAGTTAACTGCCTGAAAATACTTGCAGGCATTGGTGGGGTGGGGGAAGGGGAACTGAGGGGCCATTTAAAATACAAACGTACGTACGGAGTGACTCTGAAAGGCAACCTGCCAGCACCTAACACACAATTTTAATTCTGCACGTGTCCCTCCCTCGTAGAGCGCACGTGTCCTTGAGCAGCAGCGTGGGAATCGAACGGTCGCAGGGGGAAGCTCAGATGGCACTTGCTCTTTGAAGGAACAATTTATGGGGACCGTGCGCGCGCTCCTCCTTTTTTTCTCTTTGGCAAATTGAGGTTTTCAAGCATTAAATTAATGTCTTACAGCAGGGTCCCGCTGTGTCAAGGCTAGATAGGGCTGATAGCATTGTTCGCTGCAGCCCCCACTGACACACCAAATGTCGAGCCTCACACGCGTGACCAGAGAGGGGTCCGGGCCCAGAGGTGCCCGCCAGCCATGTCTGTTTCTCTGCCTTTCTTGGCATGATTCGAAGTCAAATAAAGTTTTGGATTATATACTCACGGTTTTGGAATGATCATATTATCTTCTCTTTCTACCCCATAACATGGGTAATTAAGAACTAATGACATAGCCCTGGCCAGTGTGGCTCAGTTGGGTGGAGAGTCGTCCTGTGAACCAAAAGGTTGCCGGTTCAATTCCCGGTCAGGGCACGTGCCTGGGTGGTGGATTTGGTCCCCACTGCCGGGGTCGGGGGGCCCGGGAGGGTTGAGACTCAGCTGATCGGCATTTCTCTCTCACATTGATATCTCCCTCCCTCCCTCTCTCTCTAGAATCAACAAGCATCTGCTTGGGTGAGACTGTAAAAAAAAATTTTTTTAAGAATTAAGTATAGACATAAATCCTTGGGAACAGAAATAATTTCAGCAGCTGAAATCCCCCAAGTTTTGGTTTCCTGTAATTCCTCGTCAGCGGGCAGTAACTGCCATGGCTTCGGCCTGGGCTGAACGGCAGCACCCTTGCCGTGCGGCACCTTTAACCCGGGGGGACTTGGAGCGCAGGCCTGAGGCCGCCTGGCTTCTTCTGCAGATAAAGACCACCGTCATGGACATCGAGCTCCCGCTGATAAAGTCGGAGCTGGAAGTAATCGACGTCCAGTTGTTGGGTGCAGAAACGACACTGTTCTGGAACAGCGAAGGTACCAAGGCCACGTTCCTGTCACCCGGGGGGAGCCTGGGAGGGGAGTGGCCCCCTCTGCCTCCGGCTGGTGGGCCTGCTCCGTCTGCGACGGGGCTTGTGTGTTTGGCTGGAGGGTGGTTCCACCGGCCCGCCGGCCGGTCCCCAAACAGCCTGTTTGTGCTGCTCACAAACGGACTCTCGCAGAGACCCCTGGGGAACCGCCGAGGGTCTCAAAGTTGCCCAGCTGGACTTGTTGGAGGCTGGGGTTCATGGTGGTCCCCCACGCAGGCGGCACAGGGGATGGCAGGGCCAGTGCCGGTGGCGGCTGGCTCAGCACAGTTGGTGGGGAAGTAGGAAGAAATGTGCTTGCGCGTCCCCTCCCTCCCTTCACCCCACCGCCAGGCAGAGGTGCTGTCCCTGACTCCCCTCGCCCCCGGGACCTCCTGTGGGGGGCACCGCCTCTGTCAAGACCTCCCAGCTTGCCGCCTGCCCTCTTTTCAGCCCCCCGCTGCCTGTCCCCACCTCCACAGCCTCAGTGAGAAGGTGGGACTGTCCACCTCTCTGAACCGGGCCGCCAGGACTTTTCCGGACCACGAAGCCATACGGTTCTTTTCTCTCACTGCTGCCGAAGGGCGCGTTTCCTTCCAGCTGCTCAGACCCAGGCCTACCGAGAGTTTTGTAAAGAAGCCCGAGTCTCCGGCACTCTGTTGCGCTGGGAGCGCCGGGCGCATCGGCGGGCCCTTAACACCGGGGGTCTGGAGTGCTGGGCAGAGTCACCGATCTGCCTGTTTGGGGACAGGGAGGTGCTGCCTCCAGGGGCGCCACCGGCACGAGCCCTCCACGTGGCCTTTCAGGGACCTCTCAGGGACCTCTGCTTCGTGTTGCTGAGGAGCGGACGAATTTTCCAAGCACCGTCTCCTGCTGACGATGTCAGGCTGGCCCGGGAGAAGGTTTCCTTCTCAGTCGTCCATTGTGTGAGAGTCCCTTCTGCTTCTGTTTCAGGCGTGCTTGAATATATTCAGGAGATGCGAGAAATTCTGCATAACTTGCAGAACAGGATGCAGAAAGCCAAGCAAAACGTAGAGGGCATTTCCCAGGCCATGAAGGTGAGCACGCTGCTGAGCACGGAGGGGTCCTGGGGACGCCGGGGCCCCAGAACCGCTCACCTGGACGTCGCGGTGCGGTCCCCAGTCCCTGCAGAGGGGCCCCTCTGTGTCAGACCAGCCGTGCCCAGAGCACACTCACTGCTCCACGCAGAAGCAGCCCGGCTCCCTCGCTCTAGCCCAACCCAGGCGCCGGAACCTCTGCCACTGGCCTCCCCGCCACCCGGGTCTGTCACCAAGGTCCTAATTTGCAAAAAACAGCTGCAGCAAGTTTTCCAAAAGGAGGTCGCAAAACCCCCTGACCAATAGTTTGCAATGGCTGCTGTGGAACGCCCCTGCCGCGTAAAGCGGTGGCGTTTAAGCTTTATTTCCCTGTCACTGTGTCAAAATGAGATTGCTAGGACCCTCCACGAGCTGCTTCCCCGCTGCCCCCCGGGGACCCTGGGCCTCAGGCCGCGTTGGCTCCCAGCCCCACCCTTTCCACCCTCACACTCCCCCGAGGCGGCTGAAATAGGTTAGCCTTTCGGACACTGGCCATCATCGATGTTGTCGTTAGAACGCGTCACGTGTCGCCTATATTCCAGATACCTCTGGCTTGTCCCGTGGGAAACCTCTTTTCTCCATCACCGTCCACTTTCCTTTCCTCTCCATCCGCTTGGATTTACTCAAAACTGCAGCCAAAAGCCATGGCTCGCCGTGTCTCTTGCTGCTTCCCCGCGGGCGCCCCGTCTCTGAGGTGGCTGAGTGCAGGGCTGTGTTCTGACATGGCCGTCCCTCTGCGTCCGGGCAGCGAAGATGACCTGGGGGCTGGACGCCCAAGATCAGGTGCCAGCCGATTCCGTGCTTGCCGTGGGCTCTTTCCCTGGCTTGTAGGTGGCCAGCCCACCTTCTCCCTGGGTCCTGGTATTAAAGACACTGATCCCATTATGGGGGTCCCACCCTCGTGGCCTCATCTAATTCTACCCACCTCCCTAAGACTCCCTCCAGATACCACCAGATAGGGGGCTCTGGCCTCAACATACGAACCCAAGAGGGACGCAGACGTCCCACCCCCCCGCAGCAGGGGCAAGCCGGACCCGTCACAGCGAGAACCATGCTGACCCCTCTGAGCCCCGCCCCAGCCGTGTCCCCTGCAGCCATTCGGAAGCTGCAGCCTCAAAGTGGCGCAGCCGCAAGTGGAGAGGGACGGGGGCGGGGCCAGCGCACTCACGTTTGGGTACAAAAGTAGCTCTGGGAGAACACTGGCTTTCCCAACCTTGAGGCCTCCCACCTTTAACCGCATCTACGAATCGACAAAAACAAAGCAGGTGGCATCAGACCACCTGGCTTCATGAGAAAACCAAGTGAGCGGAGAAGAAATGACGCACTCAGCCCACCAGCCCCGAAACAGAGAATTCAAAAACGGCGCATGTAAATGCCAAGGACTGAGGGCGGTGGAGGGGAGGCCGGTGAGCTAAGCCTCACGGGTCACACCGGAGGCGCAGCGACAGAGCAGAGAGGGTGACACCCGCCGGACGGAGCATCACACGTCAGATCCAGAGGGCGTGAGGAGGCCTCTGAGGAAGGGGACCTGTAGTGGTCCTCCGACACCCGGGCGGGTTCCAAGTTCAAGGCTGGCAGGCTCTCAGCAGCCCCTTGTCCTCCCCAAGGTCAGCAGGGGACAAGGACGTTCACTCCGAAGAGCACATCGTGAAGGAGGGAGGCCAGAAACATTTTCCCCAAACATGTTCCTTACTCCCTGTTTCCCTTTCAGGACTGGTCGGCCAACCCGATGTTCGAAAGAAAGGACAACAAGAAAGACGCCCTGTTAGACCTGGACGGGAGGCTGATCAACCTCAGCAAACGTTACCTGGCGGTCAGGGAGGCCGGCCAGAGGATCCAGGCCATGGTCGCGGTGAGGGGCCGCGCGGGGCCTTGGGCAGTGGGCGGGAGGGCGAGGGTTCCGTAACAGCGGCGCCAGCGGTCCCGGAGGCCACGCTTTTTGATCCCGGAGACTCATTTCAAAACAGCAGAACCCCCTAAACGTGGCCTGGGGCGTTGGTTTCTCTCGTTTGGCGTCTGCCCGCCTCTGTTCTAAGGGTACGATCGGTGCCCCTGCCCCGCACGAAAGGGGTGTAGACAAGGGACGGTTTCCTACAAGGTCTCCTGAACGGTCTCCCTGGGATGAGGTGTTGGAGGGCGGCGCCGTGTGGGGTCTGCTGATGGTCGTGAGGAGATGGCGGTGGTGGTGGCGACCCGGGAAGAGTGAGGTATGTGTGCCAGGGTCTTGGCGGCAGCACATCAGGGTTGGGACAATGTGTCAGGTCGCAGCCGTGCCGCCTGCGCTGGGGTTGGCTGCTCCTTTTGGCCAACAGTCTCTCTCCACGGCCCACAGGTTCCCGTCCCTGCCCGCGTGGCCCCAGCGCCCTGGGAGTTCCACGCGCTCCCCCCTGGGCTGCCATTTCTCCCAGCGTGTGTTTCAGTTTGTCCCTGACGTGAGTGTGGAAGGCGGAGCCCTGCACTGGCCTGCAAAGGGGAAAATTCTCCCTCGAGCTCAAGAGATTTTCGGGGTGGTGGGTGGGGTGTCCCGGTAGGTGACAGCAGTCATCGGTGTGGACTCTACCGATGGCCCCTGCGCCTGGGCAGGCCAGTGGTGCTGGCGTGGGCTGTTCTCCTGGGCAGGTCGTTGCATGGAAGGGCGCTACCCCAGTGGGGTGACTTGGGTGGGCCCCAAAATTTTTGGTCTTGTTTCCAGATCCTCTTACCCCCTCCTCTTTTGCCACGGTGCCAGAGGGTCCCACGAAATTAAAGTGTTAAGCTGAAAAATATGTTACTTGGGAGAGTTAGCCAGTGAACGTGTTAATACTCTCAGGTGTGTTGGAAACGGGGCACAGACCCAGGGTTAGAAAAGGGGCCACGGCACCAGAGCCCGGGCGCAGAGGCAGGGCAGCGGGGACAGGCCCCGGTGAGGCAGAGGCCAGCGGGCCAGCACAACGAGGTCCTGTCGTCGCACGCACTTGCCAGGGTCCTCTGCTGCCGTGACGGTCCTTGGAACCATTTCTTGCTCTCTGACGCTGAGGTTATATAAGCCCGTGTCTTCTCTCCCCGGTTAGAATGTAACTATATGAAGGGACAGACCTGGTCGTACTCACCTTTGCGTCCCCCCCGTGGCCCTTGGTGTCTTACTGGTTCATCCACCCACCCATCCCTCACTCTACCCCCCACACCCACCCACCAGCTCGTGCTCTGCCCAGTCATACTGCTGAGGGTTGGAGGGACGCTGGTGGAAAGGACGATCAATTCTGTCCCCATGAAGCTTGGCACCAAGGGGACATACACTCCAAAGGCAAAAAAGTAAAGTAACTCAGAGTTGTCCCTGTGTCGTGGCACAGACAGTGGATTGCTAGCGGGCATGCAGGCGGGGGCGGGGACAGGAGCCAACCCTCGGATGAGCAGGGGAGCCACGGAGGGCCCCTCGTGAGGAGGCGGCATCTGAGCTGACACCCAAACAGTCAGAGGAAGCCAGACCTTGGCGAGAATGGCAGTGAGCAGCCTCGCAGAGACAGGCGTGGGCACCGAGGGACTGGCCCGGGGGAGCAAGGCGTAGGTGGCCCGAGGCACCGGCTGCGCCGACTGAAGAGAGCGCGGGCGGGCGGGGGGCTGAGCGCCCGCCGTGTGGCTCCGTCCGCAGGAGAACGCGGAGCTGCTGCGGGCGAGCACCAGCAGCCAGGCCTGGAAGGACTACGTCAGCTACGTCGACGGCATAGTCTTGGACGAATTTGACGACTTCATCCGCAAGTCCCTGAATTACCTCATGAGCAACATGGTTTTGGATGTAAGTTATAAGCACGAGACGCCTTGTGTGTGTCCATGCACGTGCGGGTACGGGCATCGTGGACAGGGTGCTGTACACACGAGGTTCACGTTGGCATCTGCAGGTGACGGTTTCCCGACCACAGTAAAAGTTATCATGGTACAAATAAACAGGGTTACTAAAATCTACCGGGGGACCAGCTCGCCCCCATTTTAGAAGGGCGAGTCCTAAAGCCCAGACCCTCCGCAGTCCCCGGCGCTCAGCACCCCTGGTCACCTTCAATCTGCCATCCCGGATGTGGGCTGGGGGGCTGACCCGCCTTGCTGCCACGTGAGGGCGGGCAGACGCCACCTCCACCTCTTCGTGGTGATTGGGAGGAAAAGGGGGCGCCCTTCTGTCACCCTGCAACAAGGCCGGCGCTGTCGGCCTCGCAGGCTCACAAGGGGTGTCTGGGAGCAGACAGGGCCGCCCTATGCACGTGCTTTTTAAGTGGGAACGTCCAGGGGATGTGAGGGCGCGGCCTTTCTGGAGCGCCCCGAGCGGAGGGCTCCTGCCCGGCTGTGGCCGCAGCCCGCACTGTGGCCACGGCCGCCAGCACTTAGAAGTGTGCTCTCCAAAGTGGTCCCGGCCTACGGGAGTTCGCCCACCACCCCGCGGAGCCCGCGGCGAGCCCTGGGCCTTGAGACGGGTCCCACCGAGGGGAGGGCAGGGCAGGGCAGGGCAGGGCACTGATGGGCACTGACGCCGGCGACGGCTGTTGCAGGAGGGCATCGCGCCGCTGTTTGAGATCCGCATGGAGCTGGGCGAGGAAGGGCTGGTCTTCAGTCCATCCCTGGAGGTGGGCGCGGACCACGGCTTCCTGGGGGTGATCATGGGCCTGATCAACGACATCTACAACACTGCCAAGCTCATCCCGCGGCTGGCCAAGGGCAGGCTCAGCTACAAGGTGGGTCCGCGCCCCCTCCGGCCC
>PVJD01019712.1:0-11081 GCA_004026545.1 Mormoops blainvillei
GCCCGCTCTCTCTGTTCCCCTCCCCCCCACGTGTTTGTGCTTTAAAAAATCATCCAAGGATGCCTCTGGAATACTAGCATACACTCCTCATTCAACTGAGCGCGGGACTCTGCATTAATTCAAGGTAAGCCCCGGGTTTGGCTTCTGCTGCCGAGGAAATGGTTGTCTGCGCCCTGGCGCCCGCTGCCTGCGGGGCTGCGCTGCCCTCCACACGGCCGGCGCTACGGCTCCGTCCCCGGGGCTGCTACCTGTTGGGGATGCACAGACCTTGGAGAATCCTTCCTAGCTTGCTCGAACCTTGTCGGAATCCTCCTCTGAGCTGGTTCCTCTTCCCCACGCGCTGCCCTTTCCTTTGCAACTTCGGTGCCAATTTCCCGGGCGTGGGAAAGCCCGCGCCGCTGGGGTTTCGGGGTGTGAGCTTTGTGCCCCTTGCGGGGCGCCCAGGGCTGGCATCTTGTTCGTGATCGCGCATTTGCTCAGCCTACAGCGAGGGGGGCCTTTCCCACCCGGGAGCGCAGACCGGCACGGAGGAGGTGCCACCGCGGCTCTCCCCGAACCTGTGGCCCAGTCCCGTGCCCCAGGAAGTTTTGTGGGGCGACCACTGGAGGGTAGGGCTCGCTGAGTAGGGACTGAGCTTCCGGCGAAGTTTGTGTGAAGCAGCCGCGTGCGCCCTTGGAGGCGGCCGGGAACAGGTAGGCTGGGTGTACCTGCCGCGGACTCGCGGCGACCAGGGGACCCTATCGAGGAAGAGGTCTGGGAATTGGAGCTCAGAGGAGGAGGGCCAGGGTGCGGAGAAGCCAGACTACCTGAAGTGACTTGCTTTTTGACCCGGTCGGATCTCCCTGCGCTCGAGCGGTTGGTGTCCTTTTCTAGGCATGGAACCCCTAGCTGTCTGCGCATCTTTGCTTTGTGCCCTTGCCCAGGAGAGGATGATGGGAGACACCACCCGCATCCGTCCTGAGATCGAGGCTTCCGCCTCGCTCTGGGGACCGAGGGGGCAGTTTAGCCACTTGCTTGGCTGGAGCTGTGAGTGACTCTGGCTGGTCAGGCCGAGTGAGTGGATGGGTCTGTGACCGACATCTGGGGGCTTTTAGGTTCTCATGCTCTTCACTTTGGAGGCCATGGTGTTGGATCACTGATTCTTACCTGCTCCTGGCGGCAGGGAGCAGCACCATGTCTCAGAGGCATCACCAGATAAAAGGAAAGGAACCAGAATGGCATAGTGCAGGGAAGTGTTTTCATGGAACTAAAGGATGTTTCTAAGGCTTAAACAAGAGCATTGCTTTATCTCCACTGACATCAGAGCCCCAGAGAGGAGACGGTCTTCACTGGGGCTGGGAGCTGGGAGCTGGGACCTGGAATGAAGACCATGGGAAAACTTCTGGCTGACAATTTCAAGAGACATTACTAGTGGAAAATATGGAACTTTCTCCTCTGCAAATGTGTGACTCTTGTAGGAGCGTGCAGCCTTCTCTAGAGCCTAGAAGAAGGCGCTCTTTCCCTGTTAGATTCCAGTCCACTGTTCTCTCACGCACTCAGTCTCTGGCCAGCTAAGACGTTCTTCCCGCTTGGGAGTTTGGGTAATCACGTCATTTATGGTCCAAACCAGGATGCTTTTGAGAGTGGACAGAGACATTGGTAATAATTACACATGGACAATAGAGACTGTTCAGACAGATGGGGATGGATGGTTGCCCTGAGAGAGACTGCACGGTTAGTGGCAGGAACAGCTCAGGAGGCAGCGTGCGATGCTTCCGTATCACTTGTATCTTGCATCTTCCTTCCTGGCTGGTTCTTCCTGGCTCAGATCTCCAATGGACTTTATTTCAGTTCTCTCTGAGAATCCAGCTCTGGGTACAACTCTCTTTCCTTTGACAAAAATCCCATTCCCAGGACGGACCTTCATGCTCTGACTGCAGGGTTTACAAATAGAGGGGGATTTACGTGAAGCTCTTTCTATCTCTCTGCCTGGTTCTTTGTGGTATTTATGAGTCTGGGGCTCCCAGGAGACTGTCTGCCAGAAATTGTGAGTGTTGTGTTGGTGGCAGCATGATATACAGTGACCCTCGAGTCACACACTTGAGCTATTGGATCACTGTCATCAGACCTCCTGGGCTCCCCCGAGGCTGGCAGGCTGGTTGAAGACACACACACCCCACCCCCATCCCTTGGCAGGGAAATGCCCAGCTTTTACTTCCTAGCTTGTGTGAGGGGGCGATGAGGATTCTGGGGGGATGTGCCAGTCACAGCTCCGTCCCCCTGGGAGCCCACGCATCTGCCAGACAGCCACATCCCTGCAGGTCTTCAGAAAGTTTAGCTACCATTTGCTGAGTGCTCATGGTGTTTCAGCTAGTACACTGAGCAGTTTCTAGACTTTATCGTAATTAATCCTATCCAACCCTATTAAGTAGGTATTTCCATTTTCTAGGTAAGGAAACTGAAACTCAGAAACATTAAGTTGCTCAAGTTCACCCAGACATTAGGGGCAGAGATGGGATTCAAACCCAAGGCTAGCTGACCATCCCTGCGGTGGGGCCTCTGTGCTGACGCTGACGTGGTCAGTGTTTGGCTCACAGGTTTAGTCCCATCTGTTTGGGGTCCTGTGGTGATGGATGATTCCAGAGTCGAGTTGGTTGTGCAGTTCACTTGGCCAGCAGCTTGCCTGTTTCTTGACTTATGTTGCCCCTGACCTTTCTGTCAGCATTGTCCTTTCTTGTCTGTGAAGCTCGTGTCCCCCACTCCTTGCCCTCCTGCCTGGACCGTCATTGGAGGGGTCGCTCCCACTCCAGTGTGCCTGATTGTCTCAGGGAAGGCAGAGCGTATGTCACCATCTGGTTTCGGGGGGCTGTCTGTACCTTAGTTATTGAAGCCTGCCCCCTCAGGATCACAGCTGAGTGACTCCAGCTGTTTCAGAGACTGACTATGGTCTGGACTTGGCCAGAGAGGCCCCCATCCCTTGGCTTGCTCAGAAGTGATTCTGTAAACTATCAAGGGAACCTGACCACATGCAGCGGACAGTATCTTGGTCCCCCAGAGCCTTTCTCTATCTGGGAGGCAAAAGTAGAGCCTAAATAGATAATTCTAGACATCATTTCCACGTATCCATCATTCCCATTTTCCCTGTAGCACCTTAATCAGCCAGAACAAGAACCGAACTGGCAGGGGCGTTAGCAACTGGGGGTGGGGTGGATGAAAGATCATTGGCCTGGGAGACTGGACTTCCAGCCCTGACAGCCCCTGGAGTAGCCATGTGACCTTGGGCAAGTCATCGACCTCCTTGCCTGGAAATGAAGGTTGGGCGGATGCTGCCAGGTATCTCCCCGTTCCAGCGGTCTAAGAGCCCCAGTGCAGGGTGACTTCACACTCAGTGCTCTGCAAATCCTAGGCAGAGCCACTCTTCTCTCTTGGTGGTGGGGGAGGGTAGGGGAGCAGATGGGGCTGATAGGTAGGAGTAAGATGGAGGTACCGTGCAAGACACGTCCTTGGGAGGAGCACTGACTGCCCCAGGTCTCCCGTGGGCAGGCCTGGAAAAGTGGGGTGGTTTATCTGGCCCGAGGAGAGCCTTTCCTTCTGCCTACCTTATGTTATCTAGCATCCCTAGTAAGTTATGTCGCCGTATATCGCATCCCAGTAAGTGACAGCATTGGGAAGGGCAGGAAACAAATTACTGGGCTCACCTGCACTTGTAATAGGCCCTGCTGAAGCACTGGGGGAGTGGAAGGGGAAGGAGGTGGGACAATGAGAGACTGGTCTGCGAAGAGAAGACAAAAGGAAACAAGTCTGTGTCCTCATGGCACTTATAGTGTATTGGGAAGCTTGGATCTAAGCCATTGGACGAAGTAGACATGGGACAAACTATAAAGCCATTTGGAACCAAAAATCGCATTACAGACCTATTTGTTATAGTAGAGTCAGTTATGGGCAAATCAGGTACCTTCCTGGCAGAAGTGAAGTTGTGTGGTGCCCTTTTCACTGCAACCTGGAGGTCTTGTGTTGGAGTGTTACCCTCATCTCTGACACGAGGCTCCTGAAGGGTTCTGCCCTCTGCTGTACATGCGTGACCTCAGGCATTTGCAATGAATGAGATTCTAGGGCAGAATTGGGCTTTTCCAAGGGAAGGCCCTCCCACTTACGTTCACCCAGCAGTACTTGGGAAGATCTATCCTCTGGAATCACAGAGCCTTTATTAAAGTACATTTTATGAAGCTCACTGTTGAAACTGCTCCCTGCATCCCCCACCCAGTAAATTCAAGTCTGGGATTGGAGTTAAGAGAAAAGGCTCCGGATTGTCAGCATAGGGTTAGAGGTGGCAGCAGCTGACTGGGCACTGGGGGAGGGCACAGAGCTGGGGGCAGCAGGAGGAAGGTGTGATGTCTTGGCTACAGGCCGGGCACTGCAGTCTATGGCAGGGCAGTGAATCTGCTCTGTGGCTTTTTATATAATTTCTAACCTGGGTAACAAAATCTAGGGCTACACTGATGGGCATACCTTTTATTGGTGGACATATCATAGTAGTTGCAAAAATGCAAACAGGTCAAACCATTGGGTTGACCAAAAAGTCCATACTTTTTTTCTGTAAAATAAAGACACATTTTTCGTTTTCACCAATAACTTTATCGATTTGGATATTTAGAGTATGCTGGCTATCTCCTGCTATTGGCTTCTAGTGGGTAGAGGTCAGGGGTGCTGCTAAACATCTTCCAATGCATAAGACAGCCCCACAGCAAAGAGTTATTTATCCAAAATGTCAGTAGTAGCCTGAAACTTCACAAACCACTTTTGGCATGTTCGATCAGTCACAGCAACTTCTCCACATACAGCACAAATCTTTTTTTTTGTATTTCAGTTGCATTTTTACCTTTCTTGAAAGAATAAAGCATAATACACTGAAAATGTTGCATCTTCTTCATCTTCAATATTAAAATGGCTGCACAAAAATTCACCAATTTGATAAGTTTTTAAAAAGTGCATGCTGATAGGACAGCTGTCGCAATACAATCTAACAAAATTGCTTCAAATGAAGTTAAAGACCACTAAGTGCTACTAGAGCCACCTTATGGAAAAAACCAAATGAACTTTTTGGCCAGCCTAATAGCTCTCTGTGTTTTTTGTACTGCAGAGTGGGTCTGTGTTTACTCCTCTCTTCTGTGTCCTTTGGGGCGGACCCACATTCTCATGAATGAAATGTGTACACACGCTTTTGGTAGGAAGAAGGGAAAATAATGATGAAAACAACATGATTCTCATTCTCAGATAATAGATTTCTATCTCTAAGTGCCGCACTTTGAAGAAGTCTGTCTTTCTTTACCAAAGTATGTGTTTTCCGAGCATGGCCTAGTGGACTTGGTGGCTGCAGACCATGGGAAGATCACATAACTCCCTGGGCCTCAGCTACATTATTAATAGTCAGGCCCGGGACCCCATCTTCCAGAGTCCGTCTCCCTGGGTCCAGTGGTCCCCCGAAGCCCCTTCCCACAGAGCTGTGATGTTCTGTGATTTTATCACTCATCCTTTCTCTGTCTCCCTGTCTTTATTTTTTGTCTCTTCCTCTTACCGCGTCCCACAATAAATTTTTTATTGTTTACTGTATTTACTGAATAGGAATTTTATACTTTGTTCTTAATTTTTAAAGAACACTTTACATTTCTTCCTCTTTTAAAAAAAATTACTTATTTATTTTTAGAGAGAGGGGAAGGGAGGGAGGGAGAGCACGAAACATCAATGTATGGTTGCCTCTCACGCGCCCCCTCCTGGGGACCTGGCCCGCAACCCAGGCACGTGCCCTGACTGGGAATTGAACCGGTGACCCTATGGTTCGCAGGCCAGCACTCAGTCTACTGAGCTTACCAGCCAGGACCATTTCTTCCTCTTAAAAGAAAGTAAATTGAATCTCTTGACTTATTCGGCCCTTGATGTTTTCTTGAGTGTCATGATCCTAAATGCAGACCCATTTTCATGCCTTCTTTAGGGAAGGGGTTTATAATGACAGGTGAACACATACCTGCTCCCTGCTTCTCTATTGGTTAGCTTCCAGATTCTGGGTTAATAGGCTGTTCTGCGCTGAAGTCTGAGAGTCCTGGTTACCAACCTGCCAACCTCCGAGCTGGGGTGCTGGCCCAGAGTGGCCCCTGAGTTGGGTGGAGGCAAGGAACCTGGGTCAGGGGCAAAGCCCCAGATGTGAGCCTCAGCTTTTCCACCTAGTGGAAAGGTCACAGCCTCTTCCCCTGCCCCTCCTTTCTTCTCCTCTCCTACTGCCTCTCCCACTCTCCTTCCCTCTGCAAATGTATCCTGAGTGGCTGTTCTGGGCCAGGCACGATGTGCATCCTGGGAATGCCGCAGTGAGCAAAGCAGACAAATTTCCTACTTTTGTGAAATTTATACTGTACTGCAGGAGGAGAGAGACAATAAATAGACAAGTAAGTTTGTAGGAAAAATATCAGACGGTGATAAATGTCACTCGGAAAATGAATATAGGGCGACGGGGCACTGACTTGGTAGCTCTTTAGGCTGGGATGCCTGGGAAGGAGGGCTTCTGAGGGGGAAATGCTTTAGCCAAAGACCGGAGAGGCAAAAAAACAAAATAGGATCCATGTCACCAAATCCCTGGGGCCACGGTGAGGAATAAATACAGCTGTATAGGAAAGTGTTGTGTGGACTATAAAATAGGTGCCCCACATTTTACATCTCATTAGGCAAAATTCCTCAAGGGTAAGCATTCTGATTAATTAACATTTGCAATCTCAGTACCCAGCATGGTAGTAAATGTGGGCTGTAAAAATTTACGCATGTCAAATTGGGAGTTTAGAGGTGATTTTAAAGAAAGAAAATAAACCCAGCTGCCCATCCGTAGATGAATGGATAAAAAAAGCTGTGGTATGTATATATACAGTGAAATATTACTTAGTAAGAAAGAATGAAATCTTATGATCTGCAACAACATGGACAGACCTAGAGGGTATTATGCTAAGTGAAATAAGTCAATCAGAGAGCAGCAAATACCATACGATTTCACTTTTGTGGAATCTAAAGGATAAAATAAACAAACAAAATAGAAACAGACTCAGAGATACAGAGAATGGGCTGAAGGTGGCCCGAGGGAGGGAGGGTTAGTGGACTGGGCGAAAAAGGTGACGGGATTAAGAAGTACAAATGAGCAGTTACAAAGTAGCCATGGGGATATAAAGTACAGCAGAGAAAATTTAATCAATATTGTAATAACTATGTATGGTACCAGGTGGGTACTGGAAATGTCAGGGGAGCTACTTTGTAAAGTACATGACTGTCTAACCACTGTGCTGCACACCTGAAACCCATACAACATAATCCTGAATATAAACTGTAAAAAAGAAAAGAAAGAAAATGCGATGCTGTCTGTGACACATCCTTGTTCCTTCCCCTCTTGCCACCGTGGGGCTTTCCTGCAGATCTTTATCCACGGTGTCCTGGGGCACCTGGAGAAGGTTCCCCAGGCAACACCAGGGCAGAGGGGGATGGGGAGGGATGGGCACTTCTGATTAATTAAATAATATTCCCAGGAAGTTCCAGATTGCTTCTCTTGCTTCCCAGGGTCTTCTTACGCTAACCCAGAGCGGAGGCTAACTTACCTAACAGGCTCCCTGTCACCCTCCACATCAGGGAGGGTGGCCCCCCTTCCCACATTTCTGCACCTTCTGCCTGCCACCACCCCCTCCCCAGCCCGGGCCCTGGCTTATCAGGTGCCCAGGAGACCTCAGTCCATTCTGCTGACTATTGGCTGGGCCCCTGCAGACCTGCTCCCCTCCCCGCACCGCCCTGAGGGTCCCGTCGCTGCAGCCCACCTGCTGCATCCAGCGAGTCATGGCTTTTCCAACATGCACGTGTGAGTCACTCAACTTGTGGCCCTTGAGGTGTCATGGGTGACAGCTGAGGGAGAAGGCTCTGTGCCCGTCCCCGTCCCTCACCTTCCTATTGCTTTATCATGCGTCCTGCACTCAGAGCCTGGGACCGTAATCCCACAGATCTTCTCCGGGGTGACAAGACTAGTTTTGGAGCACATGGAGTGGCCTTCACTCACGCGGTGGGGTCCTTAGGGGAGAACACCCTGTCCCAAAGTGTGGCTCCTGGACCAGCAGCATTAGCATCGTCTTAGACATCCTGAACCAGACATGGGCTGGGGCCAAACCCGTGAGTGTCAGAGCCACTGTTGGAGGCATAAGTGTAGGCGAGAGCCAGAAACTTGGCATCTCTAACGCCGCTCTGAGATACAGGAATTGTTATTCCCGTTGTTTTTTTGTTTGCTTAATAATTTTTTATTTCTCAGTTACAGTTGACATACAGTATTAGTTTCAGGTGTACAACATAGCAGTGAGACATTTATATAACTTATGAAGTGATCGCCGCAGTAAATCTTGTGCCCACCTGGCACCTTACATAGTTAGTACAATATTATTGGCTGTATTCCTCACGGTGCATGTATGCAGTGGAATATGACTCAGCCACAAAAAGAATAAAACCCTACCGTCTGCAACAACATGGATGGACCGAGAGGGTATTGTGCTGAGTGAAATGTCAGACAGAGGAAGACAAATGCCTTACGATCTCACTTAAACGCGGAATCTGAAAAACAAAATGAACGAACGAGCAGACCAGAAACAGAATCATACGCACACAGTTGCCAGACGGGAGGGGGTGGGGGATGGGTGAAAAAGGTGATGGGATTGAGAAATACAAATTGTTATTCTTGTTTTATATAGGCAAACAAAGGCCTGCAGAATTCAAGATCACAGCAACTGGTGGAGCCTGGATTTGACTTGTCTTGGCTCCAAAACCGGAATGACTGTGAGGTTCAGACTCTGAATTAAAGTGCAAATATTTTTGGACACGTCTGTTACTGACCATGAGCACCTTAGTGCTAATTGCTTTCTTGCCCGTTTCCAGGACACTTTTGAGAAGATCTTGGAGCAGCCCAGATAGAGGCACGTCTCTGGGTCTTTCAGTACTTGGTCATCTTTCCTCTGGTTAGCCCTGGCTGGGTTCCTCCTCCGATGGGAGCTGAGTGATGGATCCTTGAATCCTTAAACGTAGGTGCATCCTGGTCCCAGCCCTGCCCCTTTTCATTTCCTACGGCGCACACTCTCCCAGGGCGATTTCCTCCCTTCCCTTGCTTCAGCCATTACCCATGTGCTAATGACTTCCAAATTTGTTTTCCATGCCAGGGTTCTCTTTTGAGTTTCAGAATTTCTCTCCAGCTGACTACTGGACATTTCTATCCCAGCACTTCCTAGTATCTCAAGCTTACTTTCTTCCAAACTGAGCCCATCATCACCTACCACTCTTTGCCCTCTTCTCATAGAGTCTCGCTCAGCAGGTGCCACCACCGGCCATTCAGCACCCAGCCAGAAACCCGGGAGTCCCCTCTGACTCCTCCTCCTCCCACTTGCCCCGCCCCCTCATCTACATCCTGTTAGTGGGGATGTTCTGCTGATTGTTTCTCCTTCGAGCTACAGAATTCTGTCCCTTCTCCCCACCCTTACTACCCTGCACTCATGACCTCTTTCCTGGTCTACTTGCACGTGTCTTATCTTCCTCAGATCCAGTGGCTGTAGCGTCTCTCTGAAATGCAAATGCGAGCATGTCATTCTTCTTGTTGACGCCACTCCGTGGTTTCTTTATTTCAGAATAAAGTCCGTATGGTGTGACGTATAAAGCCTTTCATGATTTACCCCCTTCCCTGCCTCTCCAGTCTCTGGATATTTCCTCTCCCCTTATCCCTATGCCGTGCTCTACTGAGCTACTACCGTCGCCTAGACATGGCTTTCCCTCTTGCGTCTTGATAGCTTCATCCCCGCCAGTTCAGCCTGACGGGCCCCAGCCCCCCACACAAGGGCCTGGCTCACAGTTGCTTACCCTCCCAAACTCAGTAGGCTCTTTCAGGAAGACGTCCTGTCTCCCTGCCAAGCTGCACGTGGTCCTTTCCTTTGTGCTCCCTTAGTGTCTTGTTCTTGTGGTGTCATTGTCAGCCGCCTGCCTATAGTGTGAAGTCTCGATTAGCAGGGATGGTATCTCTGGTCAATGTCTCCTCAGTGCTTTGTACTTAGCAGGTGATCAATAAGTTTACTGAATATGTAAACAAGTAGAGAAGCCACTGTTGAACCTTTGGCAAATCCTGCTTATCTTTCTTTCTGTTGTGGTACCATCTACCGTCGTTTCTTACTTCTTACGAAGAACTATCAGAGCACCACGCAAGTGTGACCCTGAGTGATGGACAGAGGGAAGGAAGGTTGGGTGCAAAGGGGCCTGACCTGATGTGCAATTTCAGGATGTTCAGCAAGGCTGCTGGGAAGCCCTCTAGCCCAAGTTGGCCACCTGAGGGTCCCGTGCCTCCTGGGAGTGACCCTGCCTTCGTGTCCCTGTGCTATGCCCTGCACAAATGCAGAGATGGATTTCACGGGCCCGGCAGCTGGGGCTCTTGGTCAGTTAGCGGTTTGTTGTTAAAGCGGTTTGTCTGCCAGGTGCATTCTCATGGCCACACTGGGGCCATTACTCAAACAATTGATCACACGTCCCATAGTTGTACTTCCAGCTCAGAGCTCTCTTTTAAGATCCAGCTGTCTACAGCTGACAGCGCCCTTGATGTCTGCCTTCGGCTGCCCCAGAGGCATCCCAGACCTGCTATGCTCAGACCGCAGTCTTCGTCTCTGCCACCAAATCTGCGTCTTCCGCTTCCTCTGTCTTGGTGAGTAGCACCTTTGTCCACCCAAGAGTCCAGGGTCCCTCTTGGCCCTCACACATCCCCGTACCCTTAGGCAATCCATTACGAAACCCCGTCACTCGCACTGCCTGGATGCTTCTGGACCCCGTATTCTTCTCTGCACCCCCACTGCCGGCACCTAGACCAGGCCACCGTTGTCTCTTACTCAGATGACCCCAGCAGCCCCCTAACTGCTCTCCCCGCTTCCTCTCCGGTCCTCTTCACAGGTCCATGCCCCACACAGTCATTTGCGTGATCCTGAAGCATAAATGTGATCATGCCGCTTCTCAACTGAAAGTTCAAGATCTTGGCCGTGACCTCTCTCCCCTGTGTGTTCTTGTCCCCTGCTCTC
>PVJD01019713.1:0-11098 GCA_004026545.1 Mormoops blainvillei
GAAAGAAAACTTCCCTAACTTGGTGAAGGAAAGAAGACATGCAAGTCCAAGAAACAGAGTCCAAATTATGATGGATACAAAGAGGCTCACTCCAAGACACGTCATAATGAACAGGCCAAAGGCTAAAGATAAAGAGAGACTCTTAAAAGCAAGAGAGGAGAAGTTAGTTACTGGAAGGTTGCCAAATGGGAGGGTGTAGGGGGAGAATGGATGAAGAGGTGAGGGGATTAAGAAGTACAAATAGGTAATTACAGAACAGCCATGGGGATGTAAAGTTCAGTAAAGAAATGGAGTAGCCCCAAAATCTATACACATGATCCATAGACATGAACAGTGGTGGGGGCATTGCCTGAGGGAGTAGGGGTGCTGGGTGGAGGGGGGCTAAGGGGAAAAAATCAGGACAACTGTAGTAGCTTAATAAAATATAATTTAAACAAAACAAAACACAACGTCCCATCATTGGGTGGATTAATTCATGCCTGATACAAGTAGAGACATCATCACATTCTAAACACTGAGGGTACGCCTGCCCAGTTTGCCCTACCCAGGGTATCCTCCCTCCTCAGAATGAGCTGGTTTGAGGCAGAGCCAGGGCAGAAGGAAGAAAGGGGTGCTGAGGGAAACAAAGGTAACTAAGGGTGCACACTGGCCTTCTCGCCTCAGGCCCTCTAGTGAACAAGCCTCGAAAGGATGCCTCATCTCCCTTCTTTGTTCTCCTCTGTTCCCCTCTCCGCCCCTCAGAGCTTTAGTTCAGCCCCTTCTTCAACTGAGTAAATAAGGAAACTAAGGCACAGAGAAGGGGCTAGCTAGTCCAAGGTCCAAGCTAGTCCATGGGGGGGGGGGGGTTGGCCAGTGACTGTGCTGAGACTCCCAACTCCTAGTCTTTGACTACTTATGCTGCATTGGACACTCCTGCAGCGGCTAGAACAATGTGGAGCGTCAGGGCTCAGGAAAGCAGGCAGGTCTGCAGGCTCTGAAGTCTACTTACTGGCCCGAAGAAGGCTGAAAGCAAAATGGCTCCTGAAGAGGGCCTGGAAATCTGGTGGCTAGAGAGAACACAAGCCTTTTCCAAGCCCAATTCTTTGCATAATCCAGAGCCAAGTGTTTTCATAAGGATCACCTTGTCAATTCTCAGCTGAAAAGCCATTCTGCATCTCTCTGACCCACAGTAACAAGGTCCTGTCAATTCTTAATGATAACAACACAGGCTTGAAAATGCCAGTTAAGCAGCCTGGTCACACAGACCCCCAGACCCCTAAGAGCACTAGGGAATTTGCTCTTACCCGCCCTTGTCATTAAGTATCAAAGAGGTAGCCATTTGCAATGAGCTGCCTAGCTCTGGCCCAGCCTGCCACTCAGAGGCCAGATTCAGAACTTTCTGAACAGATGCTGAAATCAGAATAAAGACAAGCTACTAGGATCTCTGAGACACTGCGTGGGTTAAGGAGGAATGTGGGGGCTAGGAGAGCTCCTTTCCTCTGATAAGTGATCCTGATGCTACAGAGCCCCCACCCCCCAACCCCCAAATATCTGCCCATCTGCCCCTTTTTTGCACAGCCTCCTATCGGTAAGAATGAAAGGATTAAATGCATACATGGTGCTTTGCAAGCTGCCTTACAAAGACTGGTATCAATGTAAGGTATAATCCTTACTACTTTCTAGGTTAGTCAATAATTGCCCCTAAAATGTTGTTTGTACACTAAATGAAGGGCCTGTGATGACTGGGTAAGTTCCAAGGAGTTGGGGTTCACATTTTGAATCCCAATTCTCAGTCTCCAAGGATGGGCCAGGGCAGGAGCATCCAAGACTACACAAGCTGGCTCTCGGACAATGATTTACAAAATAAATCCTAAGTAATTACTCACTTTTTTAATTCATCTCCCAAGATCAAAAGAAATTACATTAAAATTTAAAAAAAAACAACAGTAACTAAACTGAGGTCTAACTAATTGGGTTGTGGAAGAGCATGGTGTGGTAAGGGAAAGAGGCTTCTGAGAATCTGCTGGGCCAAACTCAGTCTGGCTTCTGGATGTACCAGGTGTGCATCCTCCACAGCCCCCTTCAAGCTGGGTCTTAACCATCTTTTCCATCTCTTTCACCTCCCGGTCCCCGCAAAAAACTCGAGGATTGGTGCCTTATTCGGCTTTTCATTCCCAGACGTCAGCCCAGGGTTTTAAAATGTATACTTGGGCTCTTTCCAATCGTGTCAGGAGTTTACAACCTTTGGGGATGGGAGGCAAACAGGTGCCTATGAGGTTCTCAAAAAGCTAGTGGTCCCATAAAACACATGACGCTATGCAAGTAGAGACCCGAAGTCGCCAGGTCCCTCAGGCTACACCAGCTCACCTCCAAGTTGTTCCGCCCGCCAACCCCTGGCCGTCTAGCAGGCCCACCCCGGGCTCGGCGCCCGCGGGACTGATGCGCCAAGGCAAAGCCCTTTTCTCAGTTCTTTGCCTCGGAAATTCAGGCAGCTCAGTGCCATCGGCCTCGCGCAAAGCTTGGTGGTGGGGTAGACGGGAGATTCCTCGCGAGTCAGAGGCGCCAGTCCCAGCCCCGGGTTTCTGATCCCAAACACGGGGTTTTTCCGCTGACCCCAGGGAACTGGGGCGGCCGGACCAGCGCCGCGGAGCCAAGAAGGAGCGTAGTGTTCTGAGTGAGGTTGGGGCCACTTCGGGTCCCGGCAGGTGCGGCCGCACCCTGCGAGATAGGAAGGAGTTTCCACTCCACTGTGGACCCGCCCGACAGGCGGACATAATAAACCCGCTGCTAACCAGTCCGCGCACCGTATCTGCCTCGGTTTTCTCACCTGCGCGGAGGCGGAGCCCACCTGCGCGGAGGTCACGTGCCTCGCAGAGCCCTGCGTGCAACACGTCCCGCTTGTGCTTCCCTCCCGCCCGCTTTCTCTCGTGCCCTTCGCGGGGGACTGGATAACCAAATTCTCTCCAGCCCCATAGGCACAGGGGTGGACCCAGCGGCTGCGCAGGTTCGCGCCTGCGCTGAGGCCGCGTCACTCCCACGTGACCTGTCCTCCGCCCGCGCCCGGTGGGAGGAGCTCTGGCTCAGTGCCCCTTAGCGCTTCTTTAGGGTTGCTGCTGGCGGCGCAGTGGGCGAAACAGTGTCTCCGCTGCTCTAAGGGCAGTTCGCGTGGGGTCCCTGGTTCTCACAGCTCTGGCTCCGTTCAGTCCTTCGCGAGCGGTGACCCCAGACTTATGGTTCTTAACTTAGAGGTCCTTTTCGGAGCAAAAGGATTACTCTAAGTGGACCTGGACACAGCTGTCCTGTAGCTGAGGACGGTCACCTTTCAGTACTCAGGGAAGTTTTTGTTTTTGTTTTTGTTTTTAATGGCTTTTTTGGGGGGGCGGGGGAGGGGTGTGGTCATCGGTAGGAGGAGTCTTTAGGACCAGCGCATTCAATCTTTAGGAACGGCTTCAGTTGCCAGCCTCTGACTCCATCCCACGTTCTCTTCATCCCCAAATACTGGTCAGTGGGCAGACGGTGGTGAGAGGCGGCCTGGAACACTGGCTCCTCGGATGTTGCCCACTCCTCTCAGATTTTGACTAACGTGGTCTAGTTTGGCCCTGATCCATTCATTTACTCATATATTGTGTCCACACTGTTTTATAAAAATAGGTGATTGAGAGAACACCTTTTCAGAAATAGGTAGAACTGATTCACAATACAACACTTAAAATATCACTGGGACAACAGTTTGATCAGTCACAGGGCAATGTGCAATGAAGTAGCAGAGCAGGGCTGACACCTCCACTGGTCAGAGGTGGCCATCTGTCTGCAGTGCCCTTCTCCCACTTTACCTGGGAACCACCTACTAGTGTACAAGTCCAAAGGCTTCCCTGATTTACCTCCCTAAACTCCCACTCGGACTCCAGGTTCTTTGTAAACTTATGGACAGATGCAGCCTATTTAAGAGGTCTCTCCTTAACCAGAATGGGAAACCCTTTGCTTCACTTTTGGGACCCCAGAGCCTGGCCGAAGGCCAGCACTGAGATATACTTGGGAAGTGTGGTGAAACAGAGGTGGTTTCTAGATTAGGGGTGAGAGGAATAAGTTTGAGTGATTACACAGGCTCCTTATAGGACCAGATATTTGATCTGAAGGCCCAAAGGTGTTCGGTATGTTGATAATTTGACACACTATGGGCACAGTCATAAGAAGGCAATTTACCCTTTAGACTTAGAGCAACGGTCCCCAAGTTTTTGGCACCAGGGATTGGTGTGGGGGCGGGGGGGGCAGGAGGCAGAGTTCAGGCAGCAAGGGAGGGAAACTTCACTCCCTGCTGCCCACGGCTCACCTTCTGCTGTGCGACCCAGTTCCTAACAGGCCACAGACTGGTACCAGTCTGTGGCCTGGGGGGTTGGGGACCCCTGACTTAGAGGAACTTTCTCACTCCTGCGTCATTCCTCCTTACCCTGTGAAAGGGAAGAGGAGAAGGCTCATTCTCTCTATCCTGAAATAGGATGTTTGGTAAACAGTAAGGTTGCAGGGAAGAATGGCCACTTAGAACAAAACAGGAAGTTATTTCCTTTGGGTATGGATCCCCAGAGACTGACGTCAATGACAGAACAATTCAGGGGTCAGAGGTAGCAGAATCCTGGGGTAGACGGATTCCTGAGATTTCAGCTGTGATAGATATAATTACAAAATTCAAAAAACCATGATTATATTTTTACCTCTGTAATATTCCAAAGCTCTGGACCTCAGTTAACACACTCCTAGCCTGTCCCAGAAGGCACAGTCTAAACTCATTAAAGAGTAGTCATCAGACCAGAAGACTTAAGTTATGGGCAAGTAGGCACAGGAAAGCTTACCTACAAAACCCAAGGATTGAAAACAAAATCAAAAAAATAATCTGCCAAGTTTTAAAGGTAAAAGTACTTCTGGTGTTGTAAAGGCCATAGAATAACCTAGATTTTGAATTTAAGGAGTTAGGAATTAAGGTTGGCTGGGAGCTTTGTGACAACTTAGATAACTCAGATATGTTACCCTCTTGACAGGGGCTGGGAAACTTTTCTGTCCTTTACAAACCTCATAGGGCAGACAGAAAACATTGCTATCAAGAGGCAGATGTGGATAAGGACTTGGGATTCTTTCAGCATCACAGCCACCTCTAGATTCAGCTAGCTTCATCTACTCACTCAGCAGTGATTTGCACCAGTAGCATAAAATGATTTTTTAAGCCAATGGTCCTGCTTTGTGTCTGGGCTCAGTGGGAACAGTTCAGGAAGAAGCTAGTATGAAAGTGAAAAATAAAAGTAGAAATAGTGCTTGACTTCACTGTCTCAAGCCTAGATTCCCATTCTGGGGCTGAGTGAAAGTCAAATTAAGATCTAATAATGTGTATGACCCATGAAACTATGGGGAACCCCCCAAAACCCTAGAATTTATTTATTTAAAAAATGTTTATTTATTTTTATATGTTTAAGCTTCAGTCACCATCAAAGTACTTTCCATTTGATGTAATACACCTATTGTGACTTTTTTTCCCCCCACTGCTTAAAACAGCTTTTGAACTCATTGATTTTGATGCCTTATAGTGCTTCTGCTGTTTTTTGTTTCACCTCTTCCACAGTGGCAAAACATTTCCCTTTGAGTACTTTTTCCACCCAGACAAACAAAAAAAAGGCACAGTGAGATCAGGTGAATAGGGAGGGTTGGGCATGGGGGTCACGCCATTTTTGGTCAAAAACTGCTGAACTCTCAGTGCATTGTGGACAGGTGTGCTTCTAAATCATTGATCATGAAATGGGCAAATGCGTTGAAAAAGTCTTCAAAAAAAAAAAATTCACTGAAGATGGGCGCAGCTTCTTACAAGAACTCCAGCTGGTACCTTTATACAGATGGGGTCCTAGAACACTCACCTAGCAGGGAAAGCCTGTACTACAAGTGCAGGCCCTCCAGAAGATAATTCTGGTGTTGTTGTTTTTTTTGGAGGGGGGCGGGTGTAGGTCCTCCCTCATAGATGTGCACAGGTCAGCTCCAAATATCTTCCTACGTGCTGATATCTCTGAATTTGACTCTTTCTTGCTTTTAAAAAGTACAAAAAGTACATAAAGGTGCTCTGCTTCCTTAGTGTTTCCCACAGCAAACCCCTTAGGGTCTTATCTCAGGAGCCCTCAATAAACAACCACCAATGTTCACCAGGTGAATCAGCGACTTACTGGGGGCCAGATGGTGGGATCATTCTGGCCCCAGGTTGGAGATACAATATTTCCTTGAGAGCCCTCACTCATTATCATTTGCTCTATTCGTTAACATTTACGGAGCCTTTATTCAGTTGGGAAGCTTTGGCTTACAAGGAACAGAAATTCCAACTCAAACTGTTTTGAGGGACCCTGCAGTTCAATAATGTCATCAACATAGATTGCTACTGTGCTGTGCAGTCTATGTGTTGGCTTCATGTTAAGGTTGATTCCTCTTGGTCATAGCATGCCTTTCAAGATCCAGCATGGGGATGTGGGCAGTTAAACCAATGAGCAAACAAAACCTGGAGCCTCACTGCGATGCGCCAATTACTGCAGCTAAGGTACTGCTGTATTCTGATTGATCTAAGTGGTCTGGGTTAGTTTCCATCTCATATGTTATTGTATACACATGTAAAAGAAAAAAATAAAAGTGAAATAAACCTGTTAAGGTGTTCCTAAGACATCTTCACATACAAAATCCAACTCTATCTTTTTGGACTCAAGAGTCACCGATATCTGGATTTGTCACACAATAACATTATTTGGTTATTAAGAACAGTGGCAATGCAGCATTTCTTAAAGAGTGCTCCACTATTGTCTTTTGCTCAAAGTCAGCAGGAAGTTTTGATAAATAGATGTTTGACATCTTAATGACAGTCCTTAAAACACATGAATTGATGGTACCAACCTCTCATTGCTTTGGAATTTCTTTTATCTATTTCAAGAGATTTGGCAAAATTTTCCATTGCATTACAATACTTTTGAATGTATCTTAGAAGCAGAACATAACAGACTTCATTTTTTGTGTGTGAAGGCAGTGGAGTGGAGGGTGGGGAATAGCTTTCTCTTTTAGTTCTATAAAGCTCTATTGTTGCTTTGTAAGAAAATAGGAAAAAGAAATTATTCTTCTAATGACAAAATTTATTTTACTAATATCAAATTTGTATTCCACTGCTGTTTCCACGAATTTATGCATTCACAATAACTTTTTCATTTCAGTGCCAAAACATAATGTGATCTTTGAGAAGATTTTTGTACAGCAATTAAACTCAACTCATGGAGTATAAACAATGTGGTGCTTGTGACTGAATACAACTGAACTAATATAGAATTCAAGTTTTATAAGGAGAGTAGTTATGAAAGTCTTATATGAGAGTAGTTATGAAAGTAACATGAAAGAACAATAGGGTGAAATTTACTTCACCAAATATAAAAATATATCAAAAAGTCGTTGTAATTCAAATTAATGAGATATTGGTATAGCCAGATAGTAACAATGTGATTGAGGGTGGGGACTTTGAGTCGCACCAACAATGTGTGATTTGGGGGACAGGAGGCTGATGGCAGCTATGTGGATAGTTAACAAGGTTGGCCTGATGGAGTCCCAGTAAAGACTCTGGAGACCAAGGCCCAGCTGAGCTTTTCTGGTTGCCAATACTCTGTGTACTGTCACACATGGCCACTGGAAAAGGAACACTGTTTGTGATTCTATAGTTAGAGAACAAGCAAAAGCTCTGAGTTGGGTACTTTTGAGGCAGGTTAATGAGAACCTAGGAAATTCTTTGGCAAGTGGAATGGGGAAACTGTGATGGATAGTTACATAGACTGCTGAGAGATTAACAGCCAGCTAATAAATTGCAAAGTCTTATCTTCTCTAACCAAGGAAACTTAGGAGCAAATGGTTTACACCTGTCCCCCCCAACCAGCGAGTGAGTAGTTTAAATCACCCTAGTCAAGGAGAGAGATAACAGAGACCCAGCTGATGCCACTAGTGCCAGCCAAACCCCAGAGTAGGGAAAACCAGGGGAATAAATAACAAAATACCCATTTAGAGCCAGACAAATTCAAGATAAAAGTGAAGCTGACTAGAGAATGATCCCCCACAAACACTCATTCTGACACATCAGCATATTAAAGGACATACCTGGAAGCCGATGAACATTCGATTGAGACGCTCCCTTGAGACCTCCCCTAAAACGCCTGCCTTTAGAAAACACATTAAAAAACACCCTTTAAAACAAAAAATGCCAGTGGGTGCTCTCCCTTGAACACGCCCCCACGCACCTTTCTTTTCTTAGGCATGTACATTTGCTTTCTTTCTCCTAAGCGCTAAAGCAGAGGCGTCCAACCTTTGGGCGTCTCTGGACCACACTGGAAGAAGAAGAGTTGTCTTGGGCCACACATTAAATACACAAACAGTAACAAAAACTGATGAGCAAAGAAAAGGTTTCAAGTAAATTTACGTTTTGCGTTGGGCCACATTCATAGGCGTCCTGGGCCGCATGTGGCCTGTGGGCCGCAGGTTGGGCGCCCCTGCAAAATTCTCACAAGACTTGCAGCCAGAGGAGCAGCCAGCCACAGCAGCCAGTCCAGGCCAACCCCCTGAACTTGTCTCCAAGGGTCCTACTTTTGCCCCTGTAACTTGCTTCCTGAGTCCACACAGCCCAGGGTGGCTCACCTCTTCTGCCTCTGTGACTTTCTTACTAAAAGGGCCAAGGCAGCCTCACCTAGGCTCGATTCTTCTTTGCATTCCCAAAGGGCCAAGGCAGCTCTGCCTAGGCTCACTCCTGTTGCTGTGGTCTTGCGTCTTCTATCTTAAGGCCTTCCTTTGTTTCACTGTCCCCGGCTTTAATAAACGTACTCTCAAAGTCACCTGGGTTCACCCTGCAAAATCTTTCCTGCCTGAAGTCAAGAACCCACATACTCCAGATTGTGCCAGAGCAGGCCTGCCTTAGCCTGGTCCCTTGCTGGTGACATTTTCTTGGACTCTGCCCTATGTACTTCTTCTGTTGGCTAACTTCAGTCATTTCCTTTTAATAAACTATAACCATGAACATAACAGCTTTCAGTGAGTTCTATGAATTCCTCCAGTGAATTATCAAGCTTAAGTGTGGTCAGGGGACCCTGGACATGAATTTGCATTTGGTCTGAGAAGTGAGGATAGTCTTGGGAGCTCTTCCCCCTCAAGTTCTTCACTGTCTTTGATAGGTTTGGGGGCCTCTGGGTTAAACTAGCATAGTAAAACTCAGTTAAGAACTTTTCTATTGATTCAGTTTATTAAATTATGTTTTTTTATAAAACACTGGCCATTTCAAATAAGTTTCAAGGTGCATTTATTTAAAGGTGATCCCTAATGATTTTCTAAAAACTCTGTTTTACCTATAGTTATATCCCATTTCTCATTTCTGCTATCAATTTTCTTCTCATTTTTTTGGCTTGAATTAAAAGAATTATTGGCTTTACTAAAGTATGCTTTTTAATTAAGTTACAGTTAAGGCAGAATTCACCGATTTTAAATGTGCAATTTGAAGTGTTGTGACAAATGTGTACAGCTGTGTACCATCACCACGATGATTACACCGCGTTTCTTTTACCTCTAATAGCCTTCTCATGCCCTTTGCTGTCAGTTCCCTTTGCCTCGCCCCAGGAAACCACTCATCTGCTTTCTGTTTTGCTTTTGGTAATGTCTCTCATGCAAATGGAGTCATGCAGTATATAGTATTTTGGGTCTGGTTCCTTTCACTCAGAATAGCGATTTTCAAACAGTGTGCCACAAGAATTTTTAGAACATGCAATACCTGATTATTAGTCAGGGGCATTGACCTCTTTTCCATTAGATTGTCAAATTTGAAAAATGACAACAGTGAACACAACAATAGCTGCCTAGTGTGAATAAGTCAAAATTATACCTATTCTTTTGGTTATATCAGCAAAAAGATAATTTTTTGGTGTGCTGCAGGATTTTAGAAAATAGTTTATGTGTACCATTGGATGAAAAAGGTTGGCTTCTGGTCAAGACGGTGACGTCTTGAGGACTGGCTGGGGGACTGGCAGACATGGCTCGCCTCTTCACACAACCATATCAAAATTACAATTAAAGTGTAGAACAACCAACACTCAGGAGAGAGAAATTGAGTAGAATGGAAGTCTAACAACTACAGAATTGAAGAAACTACATCCATCCAGACTGGTAGGAAGGGCATGGGCAAGGATGCAGATGCAGAACAGGCTGGCCCCACATCCACGTGGATGAAAATTCAGGAGGGATATCTTGGGAGCGAGGAGTCCTGGACCCACACCAGGCTCCCAGCCTGGGTTTCCAGTGCCAAGAGATAAGTCCCCTCAGCTTCTGGCTGCGAAAACCAGCACGGATTGAGTTGGTGGAGGAGGCTGCTGGATACCTGAGCAGTCCCTCTTCGGGAACCCGCACACAGTCTCATGTATTCAGACGCACTTCTTCTGAGCTCCAGCACTGCGCTGGCAGCTTGAAGGGCACCAGTGGTGTACAGGGAGGGACTGAAGTGTCTGGCATCGGGGTAAACAGAGGCCATTGTATTTTTGCTGAGCCACTCTCTCACCCCACAGAGCTGGTAGACTGGTGCCATATCTGAGATTCCATTTACCTGGCTAACTATGTGGCCCATCTTGGAGAGTCACAGAGGCTCTACTTCATCCAACTTAAGGGCCCACCCATGCTGCTTTTCCATAAGAATGGTGGGTCTTGGTTCCTAAGTCCTATCAAACAAGCAACACATGGCTTCAGTGAGCCCTGGTGGCAGCCAGACAAGAGTCACAGCTTGGCCTCCCCTGGGAACCTCCAAGCCCAGCACAAGGAGCAGCCACCTCGGCTTGCTTTACCGCTCAGGCAGGGTGCCCCAAGCAAAATACAGGTCAGGGCTGACCTTGGCCTGCACCACCCGGCAAACCCCTGGGCCAACACACCCGGTGGACAGCTACACACCACGTCAGAGCACCACCACACTGGCCCTGCACAGCTGATCCTCCATGGAGGGAGGAGGTTGGTGGTCAGTGGTCACGGTTAAGCCTGGCAGCTGACTGGCCTGGGCAAATCCCTCCCATTGATCTGCCAACAGCACCCAAGGCTCAACTACATGAGG
>PVJD01019714.1:0-11076 GCA_004026545.1 Mormoops blainvillei
AGTCCTAGCCACAGCAATCAGACAAGAAAAAGAATTAAAATGTGTTCAAATGGGAAAGGAAGAAGTAAAACTATCATTATTTGCAGATGACATGAAACTATATATAGAGAACCCTAAGGATTCCACCAAAAAACTATTAGAACTGATACATGATTTCAGTAATGTAGAAGATACAAAATTAATATTCAGAAATAGATTGCATTTTTATACACCAATAATGAACCATCAGAAAGGGAAATTAAGAAAAATCCCATGGACTCCAAGATTGTGCCAGAGTAGGTGAAAGCTCCAGTTTCTCCCTCCCAGGACCAAACTGGAGTTATGGCTAAATTATAGAACAATCATCCTGAATAACTGAAGACTAGCTAAAGAGAAGTCTTATAGCCAAGGGTTTACAGAAGTCCCATTGAGACTGCTTCAAGTAGGTTACCTGAGATCAGTCACAGGAAGCAACAGACATTGACCTGCACTAGGCCCTCCCCAAAGACCCAGAACCAACAGACACAGTGATGAGCTTCAGAAAACATCTGAGCAGAACCCAATAAGCTTAAAAAGCAGCATATACCAAGGGAGATCTCAGCAGGCACAAAACCCTGCTAAGGCAAATTCTGCTTTATGTGGTCAAGCCCCTGCACAACAGTTTGCATGTTGTGGCTGGGTTTGAGCCTCACAATAAATCAGACCGTGGGTCAATCCCTTGGACAAAAAAGCCAATAGCAATCAAAGTTCAATTACAACAGGAGGGCTCACATAACCTAAACTAGGGACATTCCTGGAGCACCCAGCTTATGTGATCAAGAGACTGCACTGCTGGATTCCACAAGACACATACTACATAAGTCCATCCCATAAAGACTAGGAGTCATACCAGATCTATCAAATATGTAGAAACAAACACAAAGAGGTAGCCAAAATGGGGAGACAAAATAGCAAGTCCCAATGAATGAACAGGAGAAAGCTCCCCCAAAAGAGCTAAATAATATGGAGGCAAGCAATTTATCAGTAATGGTTATAAGGGTACTCTACAGCATTAAAAAGAAAACATACAAACCCTATGGTGTGGCTCAGTGGATTGAGTACCAACCTGTGAACCAAAGGGTTGCTGGTTCGATTCCCAGCCACAGATTTCGGTTGCAGACCAGGTCCCTAGTGGGGGGTACATGAGAGGCAACAACACATTGATATTTCTCTCCCTCTCTTTCTCTCTCCCTTCCCCTCTCTCTAAAAATAAATAAATAAAACCTTTAAAAAACATATAAATCATAAAAAAGGACCAGTCAGAAATAAAGAATACAATACCTGCAATGAAGGATACACTGAAAGAAATAAACAGTAAGTTGGATAAAGAAGAGGATCAAATCAGTGATTTGGAAGACAAGGTAAAAAAAAAAACACTGAATCAGAAAATGAATTTTTAAAAATGAGGATAGTTTAAAGGACCTTTGGGACAACATGAAGTGTAACAACGTTTGCATCATAAGGTTACCAGAAGGAGGAGAGAGAAAGCAGGGAATTGAGAACATATTTGATAAAATGTGACCGAAAACTTCCCTAACATAGTGAATGAAAAAAAAAATACGAGTCCAGAAACTGCAGAGTGCCACAACAAGATGAACCCCAAAGGCCCATACCAAGACACATAATAATTAGAATAATAAAGGTTAAAGACAAAAGAAAACCTTAAAAGTAGCAAAAGAGAGTTACCTACAAGGGAGCTCCCAAAGACTGTCATCTGGTTTCTCAATAGAAGCATTTCAGGCCAGAAGGGATTGGCATGATGCATTCAAAGTGCTGAAAAGAAGGACCTGCAACCAAGACTAGTTTTCAGCAAAGCTATCATTTAAAATTGAAGGAGAAATAAAGAGCCTTTCAGATAAGGAAAAAGCTAAAGGAGTTTGTTACCACCAAACCAGCAACACAAGAAATGTTAAAGGACCTGCCAGAAGAAGGAGGAGGAGGAGGAGGAGGGGGAGAAGTAGGAGGAGGAGAAGGCAAAAGTGAAGGTGGAGAAGGAGAAAGAGGAGAAGGAAGAAAAAGAAGAAGAAGAAGAACAACAACAACAACAGCAACAGCAACAGCAACCAGAAGAACATAGTTAAAAGTATAAAATGGCAGTAAATATATACCTATCAATAATCACTTTAAATGTAAATGGCTTAAATGCTCCAATCAGAATTATAGGGTAGGCCCTGGCTGGGTAGCTCGGTTGGTTAGACCACTGTCCCGGTACACCAAGATGGTGTGTTTAACTCCTGCTCAAAAACATACAAGAATCAACCAATGAGTGAATAAATAAGTGAAACAACAAATCTCTCTCTCTCTCTCTCCCTGTTTCTCTCACTTCTCTCTCTCTTTCCCCCTTTCTCTCTCTCTCAAAATCACTTAAAAAAAACACAGGGTAGCTGAATGGATAAGAAAGCAAGATCCATGTATATGTTGCCCAAAAGAGGCTCACCACAGAGCAAAAGATACACAAAGACTAAAAGCAAAAGAATGGAGAAAGGTATTTCATGCAAGGGAAATTAAAAAAAAAAGCCAGAGTAGCAATACTTATATCTGATAAAATAGACTTTTAAACAAAGGCTATAGTAAGAGACAAAGAACACTACATAATGATAAAGGGGGCAATTCAACAAGAGGATATAACTCTTGTAAACATTTATGCATCCAATATAGGACCACCTAAATATGTAAAGTAAATCTTGATAAACATAAAAGATTGATGGTGATACAGTCATAGTAGGGGATTTTAACACTCCATTGACATCAATGGATAAATTTTCCAGACAAAAAATCAACAAGAAAATGGTGGCCTTAAATAACACTAGATCAGATGGATTTGATTGGTATCTTCAGAGTATGTCACCCCAAAACAGCAAAATATACTTTTGTATATAGACTTTTCAAGTGCATATGGAAATTTTCTAGGATGGAGCATGTGTTAAGACAAAAAACAAGTCTCAGTAAATTTAAGAAGATTGAAATCATATCAAGCATTTTCCCTGACCATAATAGTATGAAACTAGAAATCATTCGCAAGAAAAACACTGAAAACACACAAAGACATGGAGGCTAAATAACATGGGTTAACAATCAGATCAACGAAGAAATCAAAAGATACCCTGAAACAAATGTAAATGAGAACACAACAACCCAAAATTTCTGGGACAGAGGGAAAGCAGCCCTAAGAGGGAAACTCATAGCATTACAGGCCTATCTCAAGAAAGAAGAATAATCTCTAATAAAAAACCTAACTTTACACTTAAATGAACTAGGAAAAAAACCACAAAGTCCAATGTGAGTAGAAGAAAGGAAATAATAAAGATCAGAACAGAAATAAATGAAATAGAGTCTAAAAGTACAGTACAAAAAAACAACGAAACCAGGGGCCCATTGTAAAGGTAAACAAGATGACAAATCTTTAACCACGCTCATCAAGAAAAAAAAGAGAGGACCCACATAAATAAAGTCAGAAATGAAGAGGAGAAATAACAAGTGACACCAAAGAAATACAAAGGATTGTAAGAAAATATTACAAACAACTATATGCTAACAATTTGAACAATCTAGAAGAAATTGGTAAATTCCTAAAAACATATAATTTTCCAAAACTGAATCAGGAAGAATCAGAGAATCTGAATAGACAGATTACAACTAGTGAAATTGAAGCAGTAGCAAAAAACTCCCAACAAACAAAACTTCTGGACCAGAGGGCTTCACAGGTGAATTTTACCAAACACTCAAAGAAGATCTAATGCTTCTCCTTCTCAAAACATTCCAAAAAATTTAAGAGAAGAGAAGACTCTTAAGCTCATTTTACAAGGCAAGCATTATTCTAATTCCAAAACCAAATAAAGACACTACAAATAAAAATATTATAGGCTTATATCCCTGAGGAATAGAGATGCTAAAACCCTCAGCAAAACATTAGCAAACCAGATCCAGAAATACATTGAAAAAATCATACACCACGATCATGTGGGATTTATTCCAGGGATGCAGTGTTAGTACAATATCTGCAAATCAATAAACATGATATACCACATAAACAAAATGAAGAATAAAAACCACCTGATCATATCAATAGATTCAGAAAAAGCATTTGAGAAAATTCGTCAACCATTTCTGATAAAAAAAAAAAGCCTCTCAGGGAAGTGGAAATAGAAGAAACATACCTCAACATAATAAAGGCCATATGACAAACCCACAGACAATTTCATATTCTATGGGAAAAAATTACAAGCTTTTTTCTTAAGATTGGGAAAAGATGATGATGTCCACTTTTACCATTCTTATTCAACATAGCACTGGAATTCCTAGCCACAGCAATCAGACAAAAAGAAGAAATAAAAGATGTCCAAATCAGAAAGGAAAAATTAAAACTGTCATTATTTGCAAATGACATGATACTGTATATAGAAAACCCTAAAGATTCTACCAAAAAAACTATTAAAACTGATCAATCAATTCATTAAAGTAGCAGGATACAAAATAAATATCCAAAAATGAGCTGCATTTTACACACCTATAATAAATAATCAGAAAGGGAAACTAAAAAAAATGCCATTCACAATTGCTTCAAAAAAATAAAATACCTAGGAATAAATTTAACCTAGGAGGTAAGAGATCTGTGGTTGGAAAATAAGACACTGAAGAAAGAAATTGAAGAAGATACAAATAAGTGAAAGCATATACCATGTTCACGGAGAGAAAGAATTAACATCACTTAAATGTCCATAATACTTAAGGCAATCTACAGATCTAATACGATTCCTATTGAGATACCAATGATGTAATTCACAGAACTAGAACAAATATTCCAAAAATTTATATGGAACCATGTAGGATGCCAAATAGCCACAAAGGTCTTTAGAAAGAAGAACAAAATTGGAAGAGTCACATTACATGATATCAAATTATACGACAAGGCCATAGTAATCAAAACGGCATGGTACTGGCGTAAAAGCAAACATATAGATCAATGGAACAAAATAGAAATCCCAAAAATAAGCTCATGCCTTTATAGTCAGGTTTATATTTGACAAAGGAGGCAAAAACATACAATGAGGTAAAGATGCCCTATTTAATCAATGGTGTTTGGAAAATTGGAAAGATACTTGCAAAAAGTAAAACTAGACCACCTTCTTACACCATACCTAAGAATAAACTAGAAATGGATTAAAGGCTTAAATGTTAGACTCAAAATCATAAAAATCATAGAAGAAAACATAGACAGTAAAATCTCAGACATTTTTAATGGCAATATTTTTGTGACATATTGCCTCGGGTGAGGGAAACAGAAACAATAAACAAATGGGACTACATTAAACTAAAAACATTTTGCACAGCAAAGAAAACCATTAACAAAATGAAAAGGCAACCCACTGAATGACAGAACATATTCATCAATGGTACATCTGATAAGGGGTTAATCTCCAATATTAATAAAAAATGTACGAAACTCAACACCAAAAAACCCCAATTCAATTAAAAATGGGCAAAAGGCCTGAATAGATACTTCTCCAAAGAGGACATACAGATGACCGATAGACATATGAAAGATGCTCAATGGCCCTGACCAGTGTGGCACAGTTGGTTGGGCATTGTCCTGTAACGTGAAAAGTCGCCAGTTTGATTACAGGTCAGGGCACATACCTTGTTCCCTGGCATGTGGGTCAGTCCCTGGTTGGGGCATGTGTGGGAGACACCTGATTGATGTTTTTTTCTCTGTCTCAGTTTGATGTTTCTTTCTCTTTCTCCCTCCCTTCCCCTCTCTCTAAACAAACAAACAAACAAATAAAAAATGTTCAACATCACTAATCATCAGAGAAATGCAAATTAAAACCACAATGAGATATCACCTCACACCTGCCATAATGGCTATCATCAATAAATTAACAGAAATGAAGTGCTGGTGAGGATGTGGAGCAAAGGGAACCTTTGTGCACTATTGGGAATGCAGACTGGTGCAGCCACTATGGAAATCAGTATGGAGATACCTCAAAAAATTAAAAATGCAACTGCCTTATGACCAAGCAATTTCACTTTTGGGAATATTCTAAGAAACCCAAAACTCTAATTTGAAAGAATATATGCACTTCTATATTTATTTCAGCATTATTTATAATAACCAAGATTTGGAAGCAGCCCAAGTGTCCATCATTAGATTAGTAGATAAAAAAGCTGTGGTATATTTCCACAATGGAATACTAATTAGCCATAAGAAAGAGGAAATCTTACCCTTCGCGACAGCATGAATAGATCTGGAGAGCATACTGCTAAGTGAAATAAGCTGGTCTGAGAAAGATAAGTACCATACGATTTTACTCATATGTGGAATCTAATGAACAAAATGAACTAACAAAGAAAACAGACTCATAAATACAGAAGACAAACTGACAGCTGTCAGCAGGGAGGATAGATGTCGTACTGGGTGAAAAAGGTGAATGGCATAAGCAAAAAAAGAAAAAAACAACAAACCTCATAGACACAAACAACAGTATGGGGATTACCAAAGGGAAAGGGGGGTTGGGGGAGAGGGACCAGGGTATAGGGGGTATAAATAGTGATAGAAGTAGATTTGACTTGGAGTGGTGAACACACAATGCAATATATAGATGATGTATTATAGAACTGTACACCTGAAACCTATAAAATTTTATTAATGAATATCACCCCATTAAATTCAGTAAAAAATACCATTTACAATTGGATCAGAAAAATAAAATATCTAGGAATAAATTTAACCCAGGAGGTAAAAGATCTATACTTGGAAAATTATAAGACATTTTAAAAAGACAATGATTAAGATAGAAATAAACGGAAGCATATACCATGTTCGGGGATAGGAAGGATTAACATTGTTAAAATGTCCAAACTACCCAAAGCAATCTATAGATTCAATGGAATTTCTATCAAGATACCAACTGTATTTTTCACAGAACTAGAACAAATATTTTTAAAAGTTAAATGGAACCACAAAAGACTCCATAGTCACCTCAATCTTAGGAAATAACAAAGTCAGAGTTATCACCCTACCTGATATTGAACTGTAGTACAAGGCTATAGTGCTTACAACAAAATGGTACTGGCATAACAACATAGAAACAGGCTGATGTAACAGAACAGAGAACCCAGAAATAAACCAATGCCTATATGCGTGGTTGATATATGACAAAGAAGGCAAGAAAATACACTGGGGCAAAGACAGTCTCTTCAATAAATGGTGTTGGGAAATTTGGAAAGATGCATACAGAAAAATAAAACTAGACTACTTTCTTACACTATTGCAAGAAAAAATTGAAAATGGATTAAATACTTAAATGTAAGACCTAAAATGATAAAACCCCTAGAAGAAAGCATGGGCACTAAACTCTTTGATGTTGCTTTTATTAATATTCATTTCTTCCTGATATATCTCCTTGGGCAACAGAGACAGAAGAAAAAATAAACAAATGGGACTACATCAAACTAAAAATTCTTGTGCAGCAAAGGAAACCACCAATAAAATGAAAAGACAACCTGCCCATGGGAGAAGATATTAGCCAATGATACATCTAATAAGGGGTTGATATCCAAAATTTATAAAGAACTCATACAATTCAGCACTAAAAAACCCAAACAATCCAATTAAAAATGGGCAGAAAACCTAAATAGACATTTCTCCAAAGAGGACATATAGATGGCTATAAACATATGCAAAGTTGCTCAAAATTAATGGTCATCAGAGAAATGCAAATTAAAACCACAATGAGATACCACCTATCACCTGTCAGAATGACTATTATCAATGAGTCAACAAACAACAAGTGCTGACGAGAGTGCGGAGGAAAGGGAAGCTTCGTGCCCTGTGGGTGGGAATGCAGGCTGGTGCAACCACTGTGGAAAGCAGTATAGAGTTACTTCAAAAAGTTAAAGATGGAAATGCCTTATGACCCAGTGATTCCACTTCCAAAAGAAATCTAAAACACTGATTTGAAAACACATATGCTCCCCTATGTTCAATGCAATATTATTTACTGTAGCCAAGATATGCAAGTAACCTAAGTATCCATCAATAAATGATTGGATAAAGAATAAGTGGTACATATATACGATGGAATATTACTCAGCCATGAAAAGAATGAAATCTTATTATTTATGACTACATGGATGGATCTAGAGAGTATTATGTTAAGTGAAATAAGTCAGACAGCGAAAGACAAATGCCGTATGATTTCACTTATATGTGGAATCTAAAGAACAAAACAAACAAAACAGAAATTGACTCATAGAACAAATTCATAGTTGCCAGATGGGAGGGGTGCAGGGGGGTTGGGTGAAAAACGGTGAAGAGATTAAGAAGTACAAATTGGTAGTTACTAAATAGTCACCGGGATATAAAGTACAGCTTAAGAAGTATAGTCAATAATATTGTATTAACTATTTATGGTGCCAGGTGGGATATTAGCCTTATTGGGGGATCATTTTGTAAATTATATAAATGTCTAACCAGTATGCTGTACCCCTGAAACTAATATAAAATAATACTGAATATCTATGGTAATGAAAAAAAAATTGATAGGTTTTCCCTAGAAACTACCCAATTTCATCAAGTGTCACCTCCGGGGAGATCCTATTCTCCAACACAAATTGCTCACAGGAGCCACTCCTGCTGCCTACAGAGCATGTCAATGCCATACCTGTGGCAGAACCCGGCCCCTACTTAGGCAGCCTTGACACCCGCAGGATGACGAGTCTCACAATGTGGTCTCTGAGTCCCTGGCCCAGAAGTCTGGTCAGTGTTGGCCTTGGGACTTCATCATTTAGGTCTTCCTGAGGGTGACCTCTGGATCATGCTATCTGCTGAGACTTCTGATGGAGGTGGGATGGGGGGAGGAGGATTGATAATACTGATGATAATGATAACTCACATTTATGGAGTATTTACTGTATGCTAGGAATTCCCCTGGCCACTATGACAACACTGGAAAGTGGTGTACTATTATTATTTGCAAGTTAAAGGTGGGGAAACTGAGGCATAGAGAGGTTGAACAACTTGCCCAAGTTCACATAGCTATTGGTGGCAAACTTGAGATTTGAGATCGGGCAGGCTGGTCCCAAGAACCTTTGCTCATAACCTCCGCCCTCTGCTGGCTCCCCACGTTCCAGCAAGAGAGGTGTCAGACCCTCATTCAGCCCATGTGGCTGGCTGATCATTGGTTGGGGACTTTCTGCTGGAGAGTACCCATGAGGATAGCTCTGAGAAGCCAGGGAGACACGACAGCAGGCTAGGCAGGCGCAAAGACAGGAGCTCTCTGAGGTCAAGCGGAGGCCATGCCGGCCCCTGTTCTGTTTGCCAGTCTCTGAGCTTGACTCCTCTCTGTCCTCATCTATTGCTATGAACACTGTGGACCCTATAAATGTGCTCAGCCTTGTCCAGAAAGACCTCACACTTAATACGCCTAAAAACAAACACTGTCTTTCACCAAAACTGCAGCCAGTTGCCTGCAACCAAATCAAGGCTCCCCCACTCCCAGCTGTGGCCTTTGGAGTTCCTTCCCCTCCCTGTTCCAGCCTCCTTATGTGTGAAATGAGAAGTTCCACCAACCTATGGTTGTTGTGGTGATTAAGTAAAATACTCCACAAAAAGGCTTTCAAGAGACTGACACACAAACATTTGATAAATGCTGGAAACAACAACAGAAACAACTTTCCCATCCATGTTAATAGCAACCCAATTCCTTTGATTCCAAGATATGACATTTTGGAACTTTTTTTGACTGTTCTAGTTCCTTCCTCTGGAGTGTTAGAGCTAGTTCCCAAGGGAAAGCGGCTGTCCATAGGTAGCATTGCAGTAAAGGGTTTGCCCAAGCTTGGGGTTCTGGAGAAGTCTACAGGCTTAGCCGGAAGCGAGAGTATAAATCAGGACACAGAGTGCACTGTCCTGATAGTCGGGGCTGCTCTAGTAGATGTACATTTACTAAACGGTTTTGACTAAAACAAAGAAGTACAGCATTTCCTGAGAGTTTGCTCAGTACCAAGAGTGATCTAAGTATTCCATGAGTTAACTCATTTAGTCCTCGCAACAATTAGATAAAGTAGATACTTTTATTATCCTCATTTTATAGATGGGGAAATTGAGGCACAGAAAAGTTAAATAATGGGAAGCCTGGGCTATTTTAAAGCCAGTCACTCTGGATCCGGAGTCTATGCTCTAGACCCCTATGTTACACTGCCTTTTATTTATCATGTACTAAGCATAGACACTGGTCATCTCTACTTGTGAAGATACCAAGCTGACCTGGTTCATGGGTGGAGACAAGACTACCTCGCTTTCCCTCTCAACCCTCCTCTTTGTGTTCTCCCTTCACTGCACACACTCATTCACATCTTTGGTCGTTCTCTCTTCTCTTAACTAATCCAGATCTTGCAAAGTCAAACATAATACCCTCTACCTATTCCATGAAGCCTTCCCTGACTAAACACAGCTCACAATGAACTCTCTTCCCTCTGATTTTCCATAGTACCCTGACCTAGCCCTTGAAGTGACTTTCTCAGATCACTTCAAGGTCACGTGGAAGTTCGGTGGTAGAAATGGGATTGGAGTTAAGTGCTGTCTCCACTACAGAGTACTGACTGTCTCACTGTATGGCCCCAAGTTGTAGTAAAAACCAAAAAGTTCTATTTACATAATTAAGGCAGTTATGAAATTTAGTCCTTGATACCCCAAAGGACTTGGGGCCTTTTGTGAGCTCATGGACAGAGATGTGCAGACAGATATGAGAGCTCACAAACTGCCCTCCTGTCAGCCTCAGCAGGCCCCTCCCACCGTGGACCACTGGGTTCCTGATGGCAACAGTCTGGATTCTGGTGATGTCTCTCTGGCCCTGTTTCCTGCTGTCCCTCCCACAACTCCAAAACTCTTGTAGCTGAGAGGACAATTTTCTGACAGTGGGAGAATGTGTAGAAAGGCCCCCACAAAAAAACCACTTATGTTAGTAAATATCATTCATTATTTCTGCAGATGTGTCCTTCTTCCCTGTTTATTCCGGGAAGTGGTCTTGTGAAAACTAGGATGGCATGATGAGTCAAGAT
>PVJD01019715.1:0-11079 GCA_004026545.1 Mormoops blainvillei
CCTGGGGATATATCCACCATCTTTGATCCCACATTTCACCCACTCTCTCACTCCCTTTCTGTAGTACTCTTGAACATTGGCCCTCATGTGTTGTGCCCTGACGTTCACAAATCTACATATTGACCTTGTATAGCAGCTAATATCTTGCAGTTGGATGGGAATGGGCTTGCGTGCGTGCTTCTACCCAGCCTCACGTCAGCAGCAGAGGATGTGCAGGAAGCTGTTGGCAGAGGAAGTGCATTGTCAGCCCCACCTCTCTTCCGTGTGTCGTGCCCTGTCTGTGTATCCTTCCCCTGTGGGTGTTTCCATTATTTTGTTACTTGGAGGCCGAATAATTCACAATGGTCAGCCAGTCCTTCAATAGAACTTTCTTGTTTTGAAAAGGATTTATGTATTCATGCCTACATGTGACGTGTGAATATGTGTGACGGGGTTCTCTCCTTTCTGTAGTCAACAGGTGCTTCTCCAGCTATTATTTATTTATTTTTTTGTTCAGGTTGCTGCTGTGGAGCAGAGGATGTGGAGGCGCCCACTGAACAGAGCGTTTCTATACAAGTGTCACAGGCAGAGAATGCCAAGGCAGGTTTGTCTTCCCGGAAGAGCCACCCTTGTGAGAGTTGTGGGACAGTCTTGAAAGACATTTTCATCTTGTTTGAGCAACATGGAACACAACACAGCCTGACACTGCTGAGGTGCGGGGCATGTGCAAAACGATTTCATTTCAGTGCACAGTGTCACCAGCACCAGGAACAGCATATGGGACAGAAACCCTTCAGAAGTAGTGCGGACAGGGCCTCATTTGTGAAGAGCTGCAGAGTCCATGTGTCAGGGAAGCCCTTTTCCTGTGGGGAGTTTGAGAAGGGCTTCCTGGTCAGTTCGGGACGTCAGCAGCAACAGGACACCCGTAAAGTGAAGGAGCCAAACACAGACGCCCAGAAGGAAGCAACATTACAAAGCAAAAAAGGTCATTACACTTTGAGGGAAGGCAAGAAAGCCTTTAAACCCCTACACATACTTACACAGGACCAGGCTGTCCATACTGGAAGACAGTGTTTTGTGTGCATTGAATGTGGAAAAACATTCAGGTACAAATCCTCATTTGTTACACACTGCAGAGACCACACTGGAAGAGGTTTCCTTGTGTGTGGTGAAAGTGGAAAACCTTTCAGTGAAATCTCCACCCTCCATCGGCATCCAAAAATTCATACTGGAGCAGGGCAGTACAAGTGCAGCAAATGTGGAAAATGCTTAAGCCTCAAATCTGTTCTCATTCATCCCGAGGGACAGGAAAATGCAGAAAATAATTACGTGTGCAGCGAATGTACAGAATCTTTTAGTCCTAGCTCAGTGTTTATTCAATATCAGAGAGTTCACATTGGAGAAAAACCTTATGACTGCAGTGAATGTGGCAAATCTTTTAACAATAGGTGGAAACTGGTTCGACACCAGAAAACGCACACAGAAGAAAGACCTTATGGGTGTAGCGAGTGTGAGAAATCCTTTAATGATAGGGGGAAACTTGTTCGACACCAGAGAACTCACACAGGAGAAAAGCCTTATGTGTGCAGTATATGTGGGAAATCTTTTTATCGTCGCTGTAACCTTAAGTATCATGAACGAAGCCACCTAGGAGAGAAGCCTTATGAGTGTGGTGAATGTGGGAAATCTTTTACAACTGGCTCTGCCCTCTATTGTCATCAGAGAGTTCACACTGGAGAAAGGCCTTATGAGTGCACTGAATGTGGGAAATCCTTTACCTGGATCTATGCCCTTCAATGTCATCAGAGAGTTCACACGGGAGAAAAACCGTATGTGTGCAGTGAATGTGGGAAATCTTTTACCAGGATTTATAACTTCCGTTGTCATCAGCGACTTCACACTGGAGAAAGGCCTTATGAGTGCAGTGAATGTGGAAAATCTTTTACCTGGAACAAAAGCCTTCATTATCATCAGAGAGTTCACACAGGAAAAAGGCCTAGTGAGTGCGGTGAATGTGGGAAATCTTCTACCTGGAACAAAAGCCTTTGTTTTCATCAGAAAGTTCATACAGGAGAAAGACCTTATGAGTGCAGTGAGTGTGGGAAATCTTTTACCCAGAACCATAGCCTTCGCTGTCATCAAAGAATTCACACAGGAAAAAGGCCTTATGAATGCAGTGATTGTGGGAAATCTTTTACTTCCCGCCAGTACCTTCGTAATCATCAGAGAGTTCACACAGGAGAAAGGCCTTATGAGTGCAGTGAGTGTGGGAAATCTTTTGCCCGTCGCAACACCCTCTCTTATCATCAGAGAGTTCATACAGGAACAAAGCCTTACAAATGCAGTCAGTGTGAAAAGTCTTTTGCATCCAGTTCCACCCTCCGTTGTCATGAGAGAGTTCACACAGGAGAAAGACCTTATAAATGCAGTGAATGTGGGAAGTCTTTTACTACAAGCTCGGCCCTCCGTTATCATCAGCGAGGCCACACCGGAGAAAGGCCTTATGAGTGCAGTGAATGTGGAAAGTCATTTAGGGATAGTTCCCAATTCAGTCTACACTGGAGACGTCATACTGGAGAAAGGCCTTATGAGTGCGGTGAATGTGGGAAATCTTTTATCAGTAGTTCTAAACTTCATTATCATCAGAGATTTCACACAGGAGAAAGACCTTATGAGTGCAGTAAATGCAAGAAATTTTTTATCAGTAGGTCTAAACTCCATTATCATCAGAGAGTTCACACTGGAGAAAGGCCATATGAGTGCAGTGAATGTGGGAAATCTTTCATCTATCGTTCCAAACTTCATTATCATCTGAGAATTCACACTAGAGAAAAGCCTTAAGTGTGCTGGGAATGTGCATTTTTCTGTTCAGTGTAACAACCTGGAGGAAATTCTTTCAAGAGACACCTGTCTGAATTGAAACTTTTACATGTAAATATGCACAGTGTGGAAATTTCACATAATTTTCAGTTATATGGGAAGTGTTTGTAAATATGTTGCACTTTCTGACTTGCCCAAGGATCCTTCTGGGTTTATTGTGCAGCTGCATTCTCTGTGTATAGTCCTTTCACCTTTACCACAGTGCAGGTCCACAGAGTTTGCATCTTCAGCACCCTGATGTGCTCAGGGAAGCTGACCTCTGGTCTCATGAATGTTGTAGCAAAATAGAAATGACTGGAGCCCTCAGGAAGTCAGCTTTCTCTTTATTAGTAATTTGGACATGGACTGGGTCCCTCTGTGGACCCAGAGAATGTCATGAGTTCTGCATTCCGCTTTCATAGAAGTGACTACCTGTTCCAGGGATGTGTTCATCTCACATAACATATGTAATGAGATTTTCCAGTTTATGAACTTAGGACATGCCTGCTGCACACTGCTTTGGCTTGTACAGTAATTCAGACCTTAATTTTATTTTTTAAGATTTCGTTTATTTGATTTTAGAGAAAGGGAAAGGGATGGAGGAAGAGAGGGAGGGAACATTAATGTGAGAGAGAAACATTGATCAGTTGCCTCTTGCAGGCACCTGAGTGGGGACCAAACCTGCAACTTAGGCGTGTGCCCTGACCAGGAATAGAACCTACCACCCTACGCCTTGTGGGACAATACCTAACAACTGAGTCATACTGGTCATGACCAGCCCTTACTATTTTAAATTTCTTTAATTTTGGTGGTTCTTTTCCTCTATGGGGTAGTTTATAAACTGATTCAGGCTCTAAAAGCATGAAGAGGTAAACAATTTTTTTATGGTCTCAAACTTTCTGCTTGTGGAGGGACTGTATGATGGCAGAAAATAACTGGCCAGCGTTGACCAAATTTGCATGGCTGTCCCCAGCCTCCTAGAAAGGACTGTAGGCTTACTGGTCTTTATTTGGATGCTTTGAGCTTTGGGAGCCTTTGAGATGATCCTCAGAGGAAAGCAGGTATGATGACCTCAGGTATTTGTAAGAGTAGCCTGTTTTTTCCTTTACCCACAGCAGATATCACAGATTATACCAGCACTGTTGAGGGTATATCTTCCCCAGCTCTACAGAAAGTCATGTGCCCTGATGTCCACAATTCACTGCGCTAGTAGGATCACTGGTTGAAAAACTGGGTCCAGGGAAAACCATAGTTGGTGCAGAAAAACACTGACCTGTTAGGGATTGAAGGAGACTGCATCTAGCTAGATGGAATGTGTCTCTTCTAAACATGCACCCAGGAATGTTTCTGTGACCGTGACTGCATGATGAGGGTACATAGATCTGAGAAACACCAGGCGTCGTTATCTTGTGTAGCTGACGTCACTGTGAGAACAAACAAAAATAATCCAAAGGTTTGGCAGATTCCTATAGCCACTCAGTGATGTCTACCTCAAGGCCTTTATTACACAATAGAAAAGAAGAAGGGGGACCTGTACCCCAGGGATGCGGTTCCTGACACAGGCAGCATTCTTGTTGGCTCAGGTGCACGGCTCATTACTCACCATATTTGATGCCATGGAGGCAAAACTGACCCCTAGAGAGCCTGAGGAAAGAGAGGGCGGAGTCAACGTATGGTGGTCAAACCTATTTTCCAAAACAATTGTGATACAAACTTTGTTTTTGTAATCTTGAGCCATTTTTTAAAATTTGACTACCAATTTACATGCACTACTTGCATATTTATAAAGTATACAATTTGGTAAGTTTTGACGTAGGTACGAACGTATGAAACCATCATAGTCCTGATAGTGATCACATCTGTCATTCGTTGCTCACCAGCTGCCACTGAGGCCAGACAGACCTCGTTAGGACAGAAGAGCTTGTGAAGTCAGTATAGAGTTTTATAGCTTGTTTTCTGAAAAGAGTGGGAGGCCTAGGTTTTTATTTTGAACTGTTTTTAACATTTAGAAGGAAAAAGTGACATGCAATAAAATACTCAAACTTACAGTTTTACTAAGTATTTTCATGTATAACAACCGTGAACAGGTCCTAACCATGAGAATGAACATCTGTCATTTGCATATGTGCCTTGTGTTTTTTCTCTGCCATCTCTTCACAGCTTCTCCTGACATCACAGCAACCATTGATTTACTCTATTTTTAGATTAGATTGCATTTTCTAGACTTTTATATGGTTGGAATTAAAAAGTGTTTATTATGCTTTCTCCCTCTATTCCCTCGTGCCTGTTTTTTTTGAGATTCATCTGTGAAACCTACACGAGTACTTTATTGTCTTATTTCAGAGTAATATTTTGTTTTCTGGATATATACCACTATCCATTCGTCTTTTGGGGGTAATCGCAAATAAAGCTGATTGGGGTATTTTTTTACAATTAAAAAATGTTTATTGATTTTAGAGAGAAAAACATCGATTGCTTGCCTCCCATATGCACCCCGACTGGGGACTGAACCGGCACATCCCTGCCGGGAGTTCATATGGTCAGTCTTTAACATTGGCCCATTTAGTAACTGTGTAGTGCTACCTTAGTGTGGTTTTAATCTCACTTGGCCAGGCATTAGTGATATTGAGGGTTTTTTCCTTTAAATCTTCACCCAAGGTTATGTTTATTGATTTTAGAGAGATAGGACTAAGGAGACAGAGGTAGAAAGAGGTTGCTTTCCTCCCTTATGTGCCCCAACCTGGGATCAAATCTGCAACCTAGGTATGTGCCCTGACTGGGAATCTAGCACAGCTTTTTGGCGTACAGGATGCTGCTCCAATTAACTGAGCCACCCGGCAAGGGCTGAACTCTTTTTTCATGTGTTTATTTGCCACTTTTATATCTTCTTCAGTACAATTTCTCCTTATATCATTTAGCTTTTTTCCTTCCTGAGTTATGGTATTTCTCTTATTTACGAAGAACTCAAAACAACAAACACATTTAGTTTAACAATCTTGTAGAGCATCAGTATCATTTTTCTACTTGGTTCATTGTTTTTTGTTTGTTTGCTTTTAATTTTCAGATGGGAAGGGAGGGAGAACGAGAGGGGGAGAAACATCTGTCAGTTGCCTCTCTTATGCCTCCAACTGGGGACCTGGCCCACAGCCCAGGCATGTTCCCCGACCAGGAACAGAACCAGTGACCTTTCAGTTCGCAGACCAGCACTCAATCCACTGAGCCACACCAGCCAGGGCTTAGTTCATTGTTTTAAATTTTTCTTATTTCCCCAGACTTTTTGTGCCATGCACAATGTCATGGCCATAAACACCATACATGTTTAGATTTTAGCCTGCATATTTACCATTTTCCTCATATAACTCCAGGCTTCTAGTAATACAATAAATCTAACTCTGCCTTTTAGTGTTTGCCTGAAGCATAAATTCTCCCACTATGAAAATGATGTGCTCAGAGAAGGAGCTGAAAAATTCTGTGTCCCATGGTGTTGGGCCAAAAGCTAAACTAAGTGCCTGCAGGAGGATACTTGGAAAACGCCAGGCAGAGAACGGGAGGGGCTCCCAGCTGGCTGGAGGTTGCAGAGACTTCATAGGCCGAAGAAGAGAATCCAGATGTGCCAGGATGGAGAGAGCTATTTGAGCACGTGGAGTCATGGGGATTCTCAGTGGCCTCACCGAAGTACCGGAGCACCCACACTTTGTTTTGAGTTGCTGCCTCCAACCCCACCCATACCTTTTAAAGAGTTGACACCTTCTGAACACTCCCAAGTGATTTTTATCTTTTTCTCTCTGATTGTTGGTCTCCAGGTGCTTTCCATGCATTTCATCACCTCTCTGGGCCACTTTTCCAGATGCCCTCATTCCAGGAAGATGCCCTGGGCACTGAGATCATTGCTGGTCTCATCCCCAGTGGGACGTCTGAGGAGGACAGGCCCTGGAGCAACCTAAGAGAATTCTCTAGGCACCCTGTGTGGGAACTAGAGACCCACTGTGCCTGTGATGTGAGGGCCAGTGCCCAGAAGGGACACCTAGAGGAAGTTGCACCCTGCACATTTGGGAGGGACCTTCCTGGCCAAATTCTCATTTCTCCCTCTGGAGGTTGATCTCCCACTGCTGGTTTCTAAGGTGATGCGCAGCCAGATCACATCATGACGTGCAAAAGTCAAGCTCCAAATCCTCAGCGATTCAGTTCCCAAAATGTTAAGGGAGAAAATGTCGCTGCAGATTGATGAACTAAAGTGTCACTTTATTGTCCTAAGAAAAACCATATAGGAACATACATGAATCCTCCACACATGCAGCAATTTATGCATGTGCACAAAGCTAGGCACTATCTTGCAAACATTGTTTTTCTCCAAGATGTACAACAATTAGAGACGCTTTTCACGTTCCATGTTTATAAAGAAGTAGTAATCCATTAATAAACAATGGACATTTGGACTTTCTATACTTTAACATTTTTCTAATTAAGATAACATGCCCTGCTAAACTTGCAACCTCAGTTGTGAAATTTTGCAGCTGTAGAGGACACTCAGGTTAATCACATGACTCTCCAATGCCCTGTTCACAGGAACCAGAGCAAGAGATGGAATTCCCTTTGTTCTGCATTGACACCACCTGGAGGTGTCTCAAAACATTGACTCTTGCACCCTGCTCCCAAAGTGCGTGGATAGGTTCGGGTTTGGGGCTGACAAGTCGCATTTCTAATGAGTCCCTAGGTGCTACTTGACTGATCGGTGCAGAAGTGAAACCCTGAGAAGATCCCTAGGGAAGGCCAGGCTGCCTCCCTCCTGCCCCAGGCCATGGGGCAGCAGGTGTGCACACTCAGAGCTACACTTCCTAGTGGACATCCTCAGAGTGTCCTCAGTGAGCCAAGCTGGCTAGTGGCGACAAGGGAGCCTTGTGAGGGCTCCAGACATTGACGCCTCCAGCAACGTGCTGCTTTGCTTGGGAATGTGATTAAACAAGGCGGCCATTAGACGGAGGTGGGTCCAGTGCCATGCAGCCTGCGTGGGCAAACTGAAAACCTAACTCGGAGTAAGTTCCTGGAAATGCCTCAATGGTAAGAAATTCAACCCTGAGATGTACTGATCACAGACAGCCAAGTAGGGTTTTTCAAATGAGGCAACTCCTTAACCCATGCAGTCCAACCATTTTCTTGCTTTATTTTCCTTCTGCTCAACAAAAGCCTTTCCCAGAGTCTGGTTTGGTGCTGCCTGACTGCAATTGATGTTTCCTCAGATAAATCCTTCAAAATTTAAAGAGAACAGATCTCACCTTCCCCCTTCTCTTGCCTCCAAGAAAAAAAAAAACCCACAGGGCTCATCCCTGTCAATGGTGTTCTTAGAAAGGAGGCCTTCCTGACATCTCTGTGCCGTCCTGTTACATCCCGTCCCCCGTTGCTGACATGGATGCTTGAGGTTTGGTCTCTGCCATCAGGTGTGTGATGGTGACTGTTGAGCAAATACAAACAAAATCTTTTCTCAGACCAGAAATCCTCTCTACAAGGGTAGTAGAGACAGAAATTGTTTTATTATTAAATAATCATTAAACCAGAGTTGTGCATCACAAGCAATCCACTAAGAAAATTGCAAAGACAGACAAACCTCATTCCTTAATATAGGTGCAACCAGAGGGCAACCAAGTCCCCTCTCCTGCTGCCTGTCACCACTCAGCCAAAATGCAGAGACAGGGACTGGATTGTAATTGCACTTTTATTAATATAAGAGACCAGCAACCTGAGAAGGTGGTGGGTAAAAACCCTACCACCCACTTTCCCTTGAGCTTTCAGAAGCAAGTTTACATAGGGAAAAATATGAGAATTTGGGAGGGGGAAATTCCAGAGGAGCACCAACGTCCAGGGGGAGGGGAAGTTCAAAGGGGCGTTGACCAGCTTTGCAAGCTGGCGCCCACTCCCCTTGTTGAGATATTATCTAACCATCAGCATTAGCATCCTCTCTTCCCAGGACACCTGTGGCTTAGGGTCAGGGAACCTAGGTATTCTCTGGTTAGAGAGGAGAGGTATAAACCATTTCCTCTCCAGTGTCCTTGGTTAGGGGAGGTAAGGTGTTACGATTCACCTTATCTGTAAATTGCTGACTGTAAGTTGCTGAAAATGTTTGGTCTTGTTTAATTTTCTTGTCTCAGTTTCCCCATTCCACTTGCCTGACCTTGAATGCTAATTCTCTAGGGCTCAGAGAAGATACCAGGCCCTGGTGACAGGGGTATGTGCTCACGCCTCAGGGTCCCATAATGACTGTGTTCAGCCCTCAGCAACAGGCAGTGGGGACACACAGACCATACCTGTGGGTCTGTGTGTCATACCTGCAGGGCCCAATCCCTCCTGCAGAGCAATTCCCCCTGGGGTGGGGGGCTCCCAGGCTCCACCCGCTGGACACAGCAAAAGTGGGCTCCTGCTTCACCTGGTCCCACCCTAGGGTCTCAGGGCCACCCGCTCACACGACCTACACGTGTGTGCACCACTGTGTACCCGCTACCTTCTACCACCTTCCGTCCTCACAGTTCCAGCCCCACAGCTCTGCCTCACAGGCATCGCGCTCCACTCTCCTAGGTGCGCGGCCCACAGCCCCACGAGAGCTCCAGGAACTCAAACACCATCCAGCACAACGCGATCCTCTGACAGGCCCTGCAGAGGGGGGAAGCCCCGAATAGGGCTGTGCAGCCTTCCCTGCCTGCCTCTGACCTCACTTCAATATTAGGCCCCCAGAAGGCCATGTAAATTTCAGATACGAATAACCCCAGTCCAGTCCGCACTGCACTTGCTGTCCCCGCAGGAACCACAAGCCTCATGTCTCCACTCAGCCTCCCTCACGTCCCGGATGATGCAGTGGCCTGGGCTGCATCTGAGCCTGAGATAATGGTTTGGGATTTAACCACGTAATGTCCTCACCAGGAAATAATGAACATTGCCGCCCTGACTGGAGTGGCTCAGGGGATTGAGCGCTGGCCTATGAACCCAAAGGTCACTGGTTCAATTCCCAGTCGGGATCATGCCGGGATGACAGGCCAGGTCGCTGGTTGGTGGCTTACCAGAGGCAGCCGTCTCATGTTTTTCTCGCATTGTTTCTCTTCCTCTCTTTCTCCCTCCCTTCTGGTCTTTCTGAAAATAAATAATAAAATTAAAAAAAAAATTTTAAATAACCATTGCTCCTGTTAATGCGGTGGCTGTGTTTCCTTGGACACTGGAGATTATTTCTGGAAGTGTTATGCTGTGAGAAAACTACAGAAAGGTATTAATGTTGGTCAAAACAAAAAAAAGATGATGTTTCTTGGGAAAAAGTTTTTTAAAAATTATGTTTCTGAAAGAGGTTGAAACTACAACTACATCAGGTAATGGACTAACTTTGGTAGCCTAAGTGATGCCATTTTTGCCTGTGGTTTTCATTTTATTATTTATTGATTTAGAGAGAGGAACATCGATTTCTTGTTCCACTTATTTATTTATGCATTCATTGACTGATTCTTGTATTTGCCCTGACTGGAGATTGACCCTTCCTTTTCGGCATATCAGGATGACGTTCCAGCCAGGGCTGACCTGTGGTTTTTCTGTTTAAAATATCCTCCTGTGCCATAGTTGGATAGCTCACTTGGATGTATTACCGTTTCTTATACCAAAAGGTTAGGAATTTGATTGGCAAACTTTAGTTGCAAGTTTGAACCTTGGTCACGGCACATCCAGGAGGCAACCGATTGATGGTTCTCTTTCTCTCCACTCCTCTCTCTCTAAAAACATTAATTCAATTCTCCTTGTGTGAAGATTTTTTCAAATAACAAAATAAAATAGTCTGTTGTCCTGAAGCACAGATAACACCTTAACTTTCAATTGGTATCCGAAAGGGGGAGGGTCAGTCTTGTGGAGCTGAACCCTGAATGTGTCTTGAGGTAGATAGTGTCACAGTTGAGTTTTTGGTGCAATTAACAAGCAAAGACCTTTCCTCCAGGTAGCAGCAGCGCTTTACAGGATTCTCCGGGGGCAAACACCCTGGTTGCTCAGGTTAAAGAACTCCCTTCCCTGTGGCCTGTAGAGCTCTGCGAACTACATTGCCCATTGAACCCTGCGCTGAGTTGAACTAATTACAGATTAGGATAAAATATTTCCGTGAGATTCATCCACTTGGGGAGGGACTTCCGGGGCTTTCTTACTGGTGGCCATTACTTGTGTGAGGCGAGGCAACATTCTTGTTAGATCCACCCCCGGCGCAGAATCGGGATAGCTGTCTCCTGC
>PVJD01019716.1:0-11068 GCA_004026545.1 Mormoops blainvillei
AGGCAAGGATGACCTGTTGCCTTTGCCAGAGATGGACAGAGAAAGGCCAAGTAGAACCACTGGAGAAAAGAGCAAATATCCAAAAATGAGCAAAGGGTTAAAGTATGGGATTACACTGTAGCTGAAATGGTAATTCCTTTAGCATCATCAAAAAACAAACAAACAAACAAACAAACAAACCTGTGCAGGATGTGTGACTAAACCTTGGACTGTATAAACGGCACATTCTAGTCTGATGCTCATCTCAGGAAGAGGAGACTGATAGGTGTGCCCAGCGATGTTTTCGACAAGCCTCTGTTTTCCTACTCCGTACCAAAAAATGTTTCTGATACTCAGAAAAGCTTCCTAAGCATCTGTAACAGGTGGAGGAGGTGGGGAGCCAGACAGGATGTGACCAAGGGGGTGCAGGGGTAAGATTCCTGTGAACCCAGGAGAGAGTGCCTTCATTGACCGGAAAAGGGGGCAGCAAAACCTCTAGAGTGAACTGACTTCGACGTGCAGCTTTGTCAATGCTGCAGTTAAGAATGACAAACAGAAAAGCTGTGTCATAGACCAGGTCGTTAAAATGCAGACAGAGGAAGCTGACGGTAATGCAAAAACGTGCCCTGTGTCCCTTGGAAAGGGGGATCCAGGTGGGAGAAAAGGGAGCTTTAGAGAGAGCTTGATCTGCACGCTCACACACGAAACAAACAGCTACGCACTGAGAAGTGGCGCATAACCGCGGGGTCTTTTATAATACGCTCTGGGGAGGGTGGCTGAGGGGCCGCCTCTGTCCTTAGGGTAGGAACACTTTCCTAGGAAAGCGGTGAGAATGAAAAGAAAGCTGATTAAAACAAAACAAAACAAAACAAAACAAATCAAAAAAACCTCCTTTTAATGAAAGGAGTCTCATTAAAGACAAAGGAATGAATATTATCAAACTTACTGAAAGAACTCTCATTTTCAAAAATATATTAAAAACAACACAAAGCGATATTTTAAAAGGCGGGCACACACAAATCTGCTCACAGATGACATCTGTAGCCATAGAAGTAATGAAAAAATATTTTCATATTGCTCTATATAACATCCAAAGCTCTCTTCAGGCCACGTTTGTAAGGCCAGAGCGACAGGAAGAACGTAACAGATAAACAGGGAAATTCTGGATATTAAAACTCTATTATACAGGAGTTTCTAAGAGTGTAAAATCAGGGATGTAAAATCCTCATGTTAAAGACGTAAATCCTGACTTTAATAGCTAAAGTGCGGAAAGTAAATAAACAATAAAAACCCAAATAGGACCCGGGGCCGCGGAGAATGGAACACGTGAAAGAGAAACGCGGACCCCAGCCCCGCAGGCGCCTCCGCAGGCGCCCGCGCAGCCGCGCACAGGATTGTGCCTCAGGGGCCACCGTCCACACTCAGGTACGTCAACCTCCCAGGGCGCCCCGCGGGCAAGCCGGCGACGCCGCATGATGACGCACTTCCGCCGGGCAACCGCGCCGAGAGCGCTGTGCTAACCACAAAGGGGGAAACTAGAGGGAAACTTTGTGCAATAATTTTAGCTTTCAAAGCTGGTTACGTTGCTCGGAGATCTTTAGAATTACTAGTTACTTAAACTCGTTCCCACGCATTAGTCCAAAAAAACCCCACGCGTTTTAAAGAACGAGTCCCTTTTAAAACCGCGATTCTTGAATTATTTAGAGGGGGAAAAAAACATCATTTCAAAGGAGCTTTTCCCCATTTTAGTTATAGTGCTATTTTTTGGAAGTCCCTGGCCTTCAAAAATTGGTCTTTAATTAAACTTTCAAGCTTCGCGCATACTCCCTTCTAAAAAAATGCCTGAAAAAATGCCTAAAAAAAATGGTATAAATACCATTATACGATCTATGTACTAAAATACAGATACACGCACGATGAAGGCATTAAATGTAGATTTGAATAGAAAAAGACTAAAAATTCTGATGCTGCACTCCTCTGAAAGCAGAGATGGGCTTTCACTTCCTTTTTTTTTTTTTTAATATATTGATTTTAGAAACTAAGGGGGACGGAGAGAGAAACACTGATTTGTTGTCCCACTTACTGATGTCTTCAGCGGTTGCTTCGTGTACGTGCCCTTTCCAGGGATCGAACCTGCGACCTTGGCCTATCAGGAGAAGCCTCCAACCTACGGAGCTACTCAGCCAGGGCTCATGTCCTACTTTTTGAATTGGTTATTGTTTCAGTTTGGAACATTAGGACACACTTCCTTTAAAAATAAACTCAACATGGCCAAATGTACAATATGTACATGCATAGATCTCTGATTATTTAAAAAGACTGGAAATTGGTGAAGATCATTCCTCAGTATGACTAGGTTTTTCCTGTCGGAAGTACTACCTGCTCCCCACTGAACTTTCCTGTAGTCCTAATAATTTCTATCATTGCCTTAAAAAAAGTCAACCTCCAAATAATTAACAAGGAAGTAGGGAATTAATAATTTTTGGAGCGATTTCGTGCACTGACTGCTTACATGGTTGAATGCAACAAATAAAATTTTTTTTGCTACCTTTGTGAGCTGCCATGAAGTGGGAAGGGGGAGACCAGCCTTGGGGACAAATAAGGTAGTTCAGTAGCTACTTGAAAGAGTTCTGAGACTTATTTCAAAAGCTGGCAAAAAAAAAAAAAAGTCAACACACTTTTCTTTTTTTTTTTTTTTTACAACTTACACTATGTACTTGATTGAAAGCCTTCTTATGGTACGTACATACGCTGTTTTCCGTAGCTGATCCCGACTTTGTTCACACTGCCTTCAGTGAGTTTTTGAGTCTCTATGCTGGACACGCCGCTCAATCGCTGCTGTTGCTTTTGGTTTATTTTCTTTCAGAATCATATCATTATTTTTCATTCCGTCTCTGCAGATTCTTTCTTGGATTCGTAGCTTTGTGTAATTATACCTATAATGGAACCAGCATCCTCAAGTCACCAAGAGAAATCCTCCAACAACACATGACCTTCTAATTCTACCAATTAACAAAAAAAAAAAAAAGAAGAAAAGAAAGTGTCCAAGACCAGCCACAACAGAGCCTAAAACCATGTAATACCGAGTCCCGTGCACAGGGAATGATGTCTAAAAGTCCTAGCAGCTTAAAAGGGCTTTCCCTTTCGGGGCTCGTTGGTTCAGGCGCTACCAGGGGGGCCAAAGTCGGTCAAAGAACATTTTTAAAAGTCAAAATTCAGTTATTTTTAACATGACTCTTGAAACTCAGGTGAAATCTTGTCCCACTCAAACAAATGTTCTTGAGGTAACGCGATGGAACTTTTTTTTTTACAAGAAAAATACCAAAGACCACAAGACAAAAACCTAAAATTTAACTATATGAAAATGGCATTCCCACTTAAACGAAGACTAATAGCTTCAACATAATATTACAGTGTTTGAAAATTCAGATCAACGAAAGTAGATGAGAAATAAAAACAGTATGACAAATGTTTGTAAGTGGCATTGTACATGCTATACATGTGAAACAAAAAGCCTATGGAAGTAAAAAAAAACAACAACACTTTATTTTTCTGGATAAAGGTTAATTTCTCTCCTCTGAAATTCTAAAATCAAAGCGCATGCCTCCTCTTCCCTCCGCCACCCCCTCCCCGGAGGGAATCAGTGATGGAAGGATCTGGCCCGTCGCTGGTGGTCTCCCAGACCCGCGAAAACTACGGTTAGCAATTCCCCAAACGGAACGATCGGGCGGAACCCCGGGCGACAGGGCCCCGGAAGCAGAGGGGAGCTGCACCGGGGCCGCCCTCTCACGCCGCGCACGCACTCACAAGGCCGGGCCACGCGGCCGCGGGCGCCTCTGCCTTCACGTGACCTCCGCAGGCGCGCGGAGCGACGGAGCGGGCTGAACAATGGCTGCAGCTTCGGGGACCGAGCGCCTGCCTCCGGCTTTTGGGACGGCGCCGGCAGGCTCTGGCTTCCCATTGTCCGGTGGCCTGCGCATGGTCCAGAAATAAGAATTTTAAATTAACAGAAAATTCAGAATCGACGTACCATAAGATTTAATCTCCCCCCGAAGGATTATCAATTAAATCTCAGTATGTCCAACATGCTAAAGGAAATCGTAGATTTCCAGACCGTTTTTTACTCTTCTGAATATTCAAATGCTCTGTAAATTGACTTAAAGTCAGCAGATTTTAAGCCTCAACTAATCTGGGCTAATAGGCTCGTTGTTGGGTGGGGAGGGGACAAAACTTATTTGTGAGAAAACACAATAAATGAGAATGTTTTATTTCCAACACGAAGAAAATGGCTTATTTTCAGACCTAAGAGTATGCTCTTAAGAATTATAGGAAACCTGGTAATTTTGACTGAGATTTCAAAGAGCTCTAGAAAAAAAATAGAAGTAATCATGGCCCTGGAAAAAATGCTAACAGAACTTAAGTTGTTACAAGAGTAGAATAACTCAAAATTGGTAACCAGACCTGTTCACACTCAACGTCAGCAAAAGAAGAAAAACAAAGATGAAATTATAATTCACTAGTGAAACTACAACGAGGTGAAAATAAACTGATCATATTTTTTTCTCAGCCAGATCAGAAAACGTTTAAAGAACAATATCTCAAGGAAATAGGCCACGGAATTCCTTCCTTACATGTTATGAACTCTCTTGCAGCTGATGGAAAATAAACGCCCATAGAAACATGCACACAAGTATGGAGGGGTGAACTTGACATAGGACAAGCACAGCTGAACGTGTTTTATAATAAATATGGACTCTGTCTGGGTCCATAAACGCACCTCTGTATGTTCATTTGTAAATGAGATCAGCCAGCCTTCCAAGCAACCTTGACAACAGTCAACTACAGAACGTGGCATAAAAAGTGGTTATGGACCTAGCCTCCCTGCATTTTTATTGTGACTAATTCTGGGTTGTGTTCCCTCCGACCCGTGGGAAACAGTGTTATGTCTCAGTTCTGACTTTTTCTCATTTCAGCCTTGTGAGTGTTTATCCCTCCGCTCACAAAGCCACATTATCTCTAGCAGATACTGATGAGAACACGGCGGGAGCTTTTTAATGGAGCTGATTTGCAGCCTTTCGATTTCTGGATGCCAGATGGGGCTGCAATCCTATAAACCAAGTGAAACTTCATGAATCATGATTGATTAAGGCATGAAAGTAACGTCTGCATGGAACATTCTCGGGTATCCTGCAAAGAAAAGTCTTAAGTGGATGAAGAGAATGGTGCAAACTATTAACCGTAACTACTTGGGGCCTCTCCCTTGGCATTTAGGATTTTTTTTCCTCTGCCAAACCCTGCACTCTTTTGCCTGAATAGACTCTCAAAAACCAAGGGCTTTACATTAGGAATTTGTCAGACACCAAGAAACCAGAATTTTCCATTTACAGTCACACAGGTGGCATTCCTAGGAGAAAGATGTCAAATGAATGTATAAGAAAAGACCAGCATAAAAGTCAAGTAATTACAGTCACATTACGTGAGGGTCAATGACTAGACCCATCCTGTAATCAACTCGATTCAGATAGATGAAATATTCTCTACCTACGGTGTCTCAAATATTCTGTCATCTGTTCATACTGTTTCTGACCTGGAACAGAAATCCTGTTTTTGTCTTTCCTGTTATATTTTTCTTGAGTTTCTACTACTTACACTTTCTGTCACTAGACATAATTTTCCTCCCCCAGGGAGCCTTCTCTGACCACTTAAATCTAGACTACATGCCAACAGGTCCTCTGAGATCCTCCAATACTGTGTACAGTCTAAATCACAGCATTTATACTACAGGGGAGGAAATAGTTTTCTTTCTAGATTTCTAGGCTCTCAGCCGGAGCTCTCTAAGAAAAGACAGGTCAGCAAGTGTAAGGCATACAGATTCGTTTTTTTACATGGATATGGGAGGCCCCATTCCTCTTACTACCTGCTTCAGGAAAGAGGGTTAGAGGCCTTCCAGCACCTTCCCTCCATCAAATTCCTTCTGCTTAAATACTCAACATGCCAAGGCACTGTGTAGAGTGTCCTGGACCCTGTCACCAGTCCAAACTTAACTGCCTGTTCATTAATCTGAATTTCTATTCCATTGATGTCAACCACCGAGCAATGGCTCTCTCACTTTTCTCAAAAAGTGTCCCTACTCACAGGGCAGAGGCGGCTCTTTGGTCAACCCGCCCAGGGCTTATTGTCCAACATCCCACTGTTTTGCACCACCTCTCAGTGTGTAGCTGAGTGTGCAGGAAATCAAGCTTTCTATAAAAGCTTTCCTTTCTCCCAGCTGGATCCCCCTTTCCAAGGGACAGAACTCACATTTTTGCATTTACGATAACGCCCCTTTGGAATGTCAGGGTAATCTCCTTTATCCAGACCCTTCGAGGCACAACCTCCTACCAGAGCACAGACCACAGGGCCCCTCCCTGTTATCTTGTTCCCCACATACCATCTCCATGTGCTGGAAATGTTGACTGTTAACTATCCTGTACCCACCCAAGTTAAAAAAAAATGTGTGTCTGTCCATTTTACTTTTTATCCAGCCTCAGAGGTTTCCCCACTTTGCTTTCTCCCACCTCTCTAATCTACCACTAATGAATTTTGTGTAATCCCCTCAGGCCTCTTCATTTGATTTTAATGTAAAATAAGGTGAAAAACTGCCATTCTCCAGAGCATTTTCTCAGTCCTTTGAGATTTTGCTTCCCAGCAGTTGTGGTCAGTTTGGCTCAAATACACTCATAAAAATTCTCTACAGGTTCGGACGTTTCTTACATTGACGGTGGTGAAACATCAGTCCTTCCCGTTTGGTCTCACCGATGGGGGAATTCAAGAATTGGAAAGTTTTAGTTTTAAGTAATAGTTAATGAGCTTAGTAATTAATGCAAGTAAAAAGCTATTGTTTCAGGAACTGAAGGTACGGCCCACCCTGACTCCAGGAGACCGCAGGCAATTTGACCTTTGTGCGTGCTCCAGAGGGGACTGGGAGCCATCAAGATGCTATCGGAGCCTTTGAGTTCTTCGGAGAGTCATCCCACCCCCCTCACCCCCAAGGGGTAAAGAATCACTGTCAGCAGATGAAAGGGTGCCAGGGGAGTCACTGGGCTGCAGCTTTTATCTGATTAACCTCTTCCCTGAATTCCACATCCCTTACCTACACTTTTTCCTCCTTAGAAAAAAAGGCTGGCTTGAAAGGAAAATATAAAATGGTGTTTTAGGGTACATAACCCACAGTCTCCTCAGATCACTAGCCGTCTGAATAAAGCACCGAAAGATTCAGTTCCACTCTTTACTGATCAGGTCTGGTGGTGACAGGCAGCAGGAACTCTGGTTTCTCCAGTTTCCTTGTCTGCTGCCCCACACCTTCACTGTCAACTCGAGGAGTGGCCATGAGGACGCCTTTGTACCTAGTCAATGGACCTGCCCCTTTGCCTTCTCACACTTGCAAAATTTCCTCTCTGTTTGTATCTCCTTTCTAAGCTCTGTGCACTTGAGATCTTTATTTACCTTCTAAAAATTAACATGTGCAGCCCTTGCTGGTGTGGCTTGAGTGCCAGCCTGTGAACTGAAAGGTCGCTGGTTCGATTCCCAGTCAGAGCACGTGCCTGGGTTGTGGGCCAGGTCCCTAGTTGGGGGCATGTGAGAGGTAACGAACTGATATTTTTCTCTTTCTCCTACCCTTCCCTTCTCTCTAAACATAAATAAATTTTTAAAAAAAACAAAAATTAACTTGTTCATTATCTTCAGAAACCGATGTTCACAACTCATGTCCTTTTAAGTTACAGTTGATCCATATGTAAGTGAAGTCATTGGTACATGTTTTTTCTCTCACTGGCCTATTTCACTTAGCATGAAAATCTCCAGGTCCACCCGCAGTGTTGTAAAAGGTAAGATTTCCTTCATTTTATGTCCTTACAGTATTCCACTGTGTTAATGTAATACCAATGAACAAAATAGAACCAGAGGCGTGGGTACATGTAACACTGACAACTGTCAGTGGGGAGAGGGACAGAGAAGGGGGACTGGATGAAAGAAGGGGAAGGATTAGCCAAAGAACATCTATGCATGACTCATGGACACAGACGACAGTGTGGGGATGGCCTGAGGGAACAGGAGGAGGGGTGGGCCCTACTCTCCCTCCCTTCCTGTCTCTAAAATAAAAAAGAAAGTTAAGCTTGTCACTCAAGACTCATGTTTCGCCTGGCACTCTATCACATCCAACAATGGGTGATTATTTAATTTTAACTGATTTTTAGAGAGAGAGGGGGAGGGAGAGGGAAACACAGATCTGTTGCCTCATTTATTTATGCATTTAAAAAATAATGATTTTTATTAATTTTAGGGAGAGACAGAGAAACACACACACACACACACACACACAGAGAGAGAGAGAGAGAGAGAGAGAGAGGCATCGATTTATTATTCCACTTATTGATGCATTCACTGGTTGATTCCAGCACATGCTCTGACAGGGTACTGAACCTGCCACCTTAGTGTATTAGGACAACACTCAAACACCTGAGCTTCCTGGCCAGGGCCTGGTCATTTAATTTTGACAGCACTGCATATCACAGGTGGCCGGTGTGCCACTTCGCACTGGCAAGCAGCTCAGGGATGTGCCCAAGCGCAGAGCAATGACCGGAGCAACCCCTCAGTCTCACCTCTGTCGCTTTATCTCCGGGACCTGCACCCAGCATTATTTCTTCGTCCGTGTGGGAGCAGTGGCGGGTGGCTGTGACACAAGAACTCGAACAAAGCTGAACCTGAGTGGGCATTAACTAGGAAGGAGGGAGGGCACAGGGCGGTGGTTCACTGGGTGGGAGAAGGGTCCCTGGGGCTGCACCAGTGGGACTTGCCAGGAAAGGGATTCGCAGGCAGGGGACTTGGTGGTGGCACGCTACTGTGAAACCACCAGGGGAGGGTCCCTAGGCAGCTGCTGGCCTCTCGGTGCTGTGGCTGCCACACAGCACAGGAGGCTGGTGCTCAAGAAGCCACCTTAGCTACAGGAGCGGGGCCCCTGGGTAGTCGTGCCCATGGTGGGACCCGGATCCTGGACAAAAGTGTGCATGCTGCAGGAGACTGCTGAGAGGGCACGTGACACAGAAAGGGGCCTCTCTTCCTAAAAGAATATGGGACAATCTCTACCAATGACAAAGATGGCCACGGCCCTAGCTGGCAGCTAAAACCATTTGGAAAGTGCCTGGCGTGATTTTCCAGAGTAGGAAATGGATGGTGAATGTGACTCTGAGAGGCAACAGGTTAAGCGGTGACACTTCTTATAATAACGAGGGAAATAAGACGACGGTATGCTGCTTCTCTGTCAGTGAGGTCAGGGGGAGCCACCACGGTGACTGTGCACTGACCAGGATGAACACAGTGCAACACAGGACGATGCATCAGAGAACCGTACACGTGAAATCTAGACAATCCTTTAGAATTTTTTTATTCTCACCCTAGGACATGCTTTTTAGAGATACGAGAAGGGAGGGAGAAAGAGACAGAGAGAAACATTGATATGAGAGAGAAACGTGGATCCGTCGCCTCTCGAAGTCTCCCCAGTTGGGGACTGAACCTGCAACTCAGGCCTGTGCCCTGACCGGGGATCGAACCCATGCCCTTTTGGTTTATAGGATGACTCTCCAACCAGCCAGGGCTGAAAACTATAAATCTTATTAACCAATGTCCCACAAAAAAAATTGAATTAAAAAAAGATGACCACATCTCTACACACAAAGGCTTATATTTTAATTTAGATATGTTTCTCATGTCCTATTTCTTCAGATGCTAATGTCACAAACTCACACATGTCACAATTTTGCCCTAGTGGTGGTAGCAGTCCAACTGGATAATCTCCATTGACAGAGGAAATCTGGACAATGTTTTGCAAGAAAATGCCATTGTCTCTCTCCCTGGGCTACTTTAGGCACCCTGAGCTGTGCATTATGACCTGGTGTGATGTCACCCACAGAGTCATACAGGGGCCACGCACGAGAAAATGTAAGTGGTCCATACAGGATTGGACCTGGGCAGACCCTGCAGGCACAGATCAGTTATATAAGCAGTGGCCCAATGGCCCCCTCTCTCAGCCTGGACCCACAGACTCATGGGGAGCTACCCGTGCCCTGCTGACGGCGGCAGGAAGGCCACGGCCTGGCTTACACGTCCTTTAGTCTGATGTCGACAAACATCTGTAACTGGACAGCAGGACAGGCCATCTGTGGACAATTAAGCAGGCCAGTGGGTCAGGGAAACCATCGCCAGGGGCAGAGTTGGGGGCAGTTCACCTCATCATTCACTTTACTGGAAGGACAAATGACAGACACACGGTACACGCTGATCTATGCTTCTGGCCAGTATCATGCATCAAGAGTGAGGGACGTGAAAGAAGCAAGGTTGGAAAAGTCTCCACAGTGACATTTGGGAGGAGTTTTGAGGACCCTTCTCATTCCCTGGGCAAAAACATGCAAAGGTATTTGTGTCTCATGTGATGCTGCTCACGGTGTGGCCTCACAGAGGAGGGTTTCATCGGTCAAGAGGATAAGATAGCACATTCTGTAGTTTCTGTCATTTGCGGAATATAAAATTAAGCCACGAATAAAAAAACCTACACAGAAACAACAGAATGGTGGTGACCAGAGGAGAAGGTGCATGAGGTGGGGGACAAACTGAGGATGACAGAAGGAGACGAGACTTGGGGCAGTGAGCACATGATGGAGAACACTGGGTTGTGTCATACTCATATAGCTGTACAAGCAAAATTTCAACAATGTTATTAGCCCCATCACACCCAAAATCTAGTAATGAAAAAATTTAAAGGAAAATGTTTCTCAGCCATACTCCTGCTCAATAAAAAAAAGAGACATTCCTTTTTTTTGAATAATATAGCCATTTGCTGATTGACCTGATGTACACAGAGGATCAGATGAATTATCTGATGACACCTGGTAATAGAAGGCATGCTGTCAGGCTTCAGACAGTTCATGAGACATAGTTTCTATGACAATAAAATAAATCAATTGCCAAGTGCAAAAAATGCAACTTCTGACTCCAGAGTCCAGCCAGTCAGGGCAACTTTGAAGGGGCAGAGCCAGGGCCACAGTGTCACTCGGTG
>PVJD01019717.1:0-11076 GCA_004026545.1 Mormoops blainvillei
AAACCACATATATTGGAAAGGAAGAAATAAACCTGTCTTTATTTGCAGATAAAATGATGATCTATGTTGAAAATCCAATGAAAGCTACAAAAAAATCTACCAGAACAAACATGTGAGTTTAGCAAGGTTGCAGGAAAATGAGATCATTATATAATAAGCAATTGTATTTCCATATACTAGCAATGGACAACTGGAAATTGAAGTAAAAAATAGCATCTACAAGAGCGTCCAACATATGGGATACTTAGTTATATATTTGACTAAAGTTGTGTAAGACCTGTATCCTGAAAACAATGAAACATTGAAGAGGGAAATTAATGAAGACCTAAATAAATGAAGAGATGTTTACAATTCAGAAAGGACTAAATATTGTTAAGGTTTCATTTCTCCCAAATTAATCTGCATTTTCAATGCAATACAAATCACAATTTTAATGGGTTATTTTTTTGGTAGCAATTGACAAGCCGATTGTGAAATTAGATGTACAATGGAAGACATATTGTAGAATAGCCAAATGAACTTCGAAAAAGAGGAATAAGCTTGGAGGGCTAACATTACCTGATTTTGAGATTTATTATAAAACTGTAGTAATCAAGACAGTGTAGTATTGGCATCAAGATAGATACTTATATCAATGGAACACTAAAGAGAGTTCAGTGGAGAATAGTCATCTCAACAAATGGTGCTGAAAAATTGGATAGCCATATCCAGATAAATGAACTCCAGACTATACCTTGTAGCATATACAAAATTAACTGACCACATATCATCCATCCATATGTAAAAGTCAAGTCTATAAATCTTATAGAAGACATCATATGAGAAAAATCTCTGTGACTCTGGTTTAGGCAAAAATTTCTTAGGTATGACACAAAAGGTATGACCCATAAAGATTGAAAAATTTAACTTCATCAAAACTAAAAACTCTGCCTTTGAAAAACACCATTTAGAGAATGAAAAGCCACAGACTGGGAGGAAGTATTTGGAAATGGTACATCTAATAAAGGACTCTCACCGAGAATCTATGAAGGACTCTCAAAATACAGATAATAAGAAAACATGTAATAAAACAGCGATAACATATTTGAACAGACACTTCTCGAAATTACATGGCAAATAATCACATGAAAAGATATTCAACACCACCAGTTATTAGGGAAATACAAATTAAAACCACCATGTGTTGCCAGACATCTGGGGTGACTAAAATGAAAAAGACTGGCCACACTAAGTGCCAACAAGGACGACGAGGATCTGGAACTCTCATACTCTGCTGGTAGGAGTTTAAAATAGTGTAAACACTTTTGAAAACAGTTTGGCAGTTTCTTCAGTAATTAAACATACATCCGTGTTGTGACATAGCCATTTCACTCCTGGGCATTTGCCTAAGAGAAAGGAAAGCAGAAGCCCAAAGACGTATTCATGAATGTTTGTGGTGGTTCTGTTTATAACCACCCAAATTTGGAAACAACACAAATGCCTATCAACAGGTGGACGAAGAAACACCTTGTGGCACATGCATCTAATGGAATACTATTCCACAGTACAAAGGAACGAACTATGTATGTGCACAGCGGCGTCAATGAATCTGAAAAATTTTATACTGCGTGAAAGATGCCAAATGAAAAGACGCGTACTGTCTGATCCCATTTATATGAGTCGTAAACAATGCAAACTGATCTCCAGTGACAGAAAGCAATCACTGGTTGCCTGGGGACAGGAGTCGGGGGAGAAAAGGCGGGGGAGGAGGGATTATACAATGGCTCACAAGGAAACCTTTGGGGCTGATGGATGTGATGTGCCGTTGTCCTGAGTGTGTTGGTGGTTTCATGGATATATATATATATTTATCAAGCTGTACACTTGAACACTAAATTAAACCCTTCCTCAGTGGAAACACCTGAGTATCTCATGGATCAGGTGAGAATTGGCCAGGAAGGATATAGAGGAGCCTCATGGGTGCTTCTGCCAAATGAAATGCCTTCCACAATGTACACATTCTCTTCGCTGTTTCTGAAAATCATCTTTGATTGGTAGCAAATGGAGAGTGATTTCACTTAAAATGGATTCTGAAATAGCTTATAACAGTTTAGGCTGGCTACAGAGCAGAGGTATGCAGATTCTCTCCTGAAAAGGGAGGTGGCTCCTGGAGGAACCCCGCACTCGAGGACTAACTCCTGAGCAGCCCGTGGCAGCCACACCATGGGTAGTTGTCCCTGAGGTGGCCATAAGCTTATGGGAAAATTGAGAAGGACCTGAAATGCAGTTGGTGTTTAGGAAAGCTGGGGAACCCCATCTTTCCAGCCTGCTGACGTCCCTGTCACATTATCCCACTCTTTGAGCTTGACCATTCTGGGGTGGACTCTGGTCTCTCGCTGGGTCCTCCACGGGTAACTGGGTCTGCATATGGTTACCCCCAGTAACCACAGTCTGATTTGGTAACACCGATCAGAATGAATTTTACTGTATCAGAGTTCAGGTAAGTAATGTGTGTAGGAAATGTATCTGGTAGGTGGCTCTTCTTGTCAGATTCAAGTTATACTTATTGGTTACAAGTTCTTGGAAATACTTTGGTAAAAGAAATGGCTTAGCCAGGAAGATGCTTAGAGATGCAGATGTAAATGGGAAGATGTTATAGTCAGTTCTGCTGGAACATGACATGTGTGTTCCTAGAAGTCACAGCTCTGTTAGAATAGCACAGTAAAGCTTCATGGGTTGGAGCACATTGTTTAAAAACTTCATCAGTGAGACATTAAAACAAGGTAGAAACCTAATAAAAAAGATAGAACAGTTTGCATATTAAATGGTGAAGAAATACACACATACTATTGGGTTGGCCAAAAAGTTTGTTTAGTTTTTTCCGTATGATGGCTCTAGTAGTGCTTTGTTGTCTTTAACTTCATTCGAAACAATTATGTTAGATTGTATTGTGACAGCTGTCATAGCAGCGTGCATTAAAAAAACATCAAAATTGGTGACTTTTTGTGCAGCCATTTTAATATTGAAGGTGGAAGAAAATACACAACATTTTCAGCATGTTATGCTTTATTATTTCAAGAAAGGTAAAAATGCAACTGAAACACACAAAAAAGATTTGTGCAGTATGTGGAGGAGGTGCTGTGACTGATCGATCATGTCAGAAGTAGTTTACAAAGTTTCTTGGTACTATTGACATTTTGGCCAAATAATTCTTTGCTGTGGGGCTGTCTTATGCATTGGAAGATGTTCAGCGGCACCCTTGGCCTCTACCCACTAGAAGCCAATAGCGGGAGATAGCTGACATATTCAAAATATCCAAATCAATAAAGTTATTGGTGAAAATGAAAAATGTGTCTTTTATTTTATGGAAAAAACTAAATGGACTTTTTGGCCAACCCAATACAATAAATATCACACTTTACCTTGGAAAAGACCTGAAGTTTGGTGTGGAAGTGAGTGTTGGAAGGAATGGTTTGTGAGTGTGTGTATATGTATGTGTTTTGCACACTTGTAAGTGCCTCAGTTCAGCTGGTTATAGCATTCTGCATTTACTTTATGTTCCTTGCAGATAAAGTCATGCATAAGCAAATGCAAAATATGTATTATGCTCAAATTGTTCCCTAATGTATCAGTCATATTGGAACCAACTCACATTTTCGAAACGAGTGTTACTGCGGAACCCACTGTGTCATGGTGAGAGGGGGCTGTCTGTAGGAGCATTTAAAAGGTGTGTTGGTGCGGACAGTGGCTGAGGTTATGTGGGGAAGGCTGTAGGGTACGATGAACCGTAAGATCTCAAAAGCACTGAATAGGGGCATCTGCCCTTTGCTTTGTTACTGTAATTAAGCCAGGGGTCCATGAGCCCATGTCCTGCCAGTGTTGCTACATGGGAAGGACTGGAAGGGGCCGCTCATTCTTCTGGTGGCTGTTGTGAGTTGACCTGGGCTTTAGCTACTACTCTCTGAGCCCCGTCTGCCGTCAGAGGGGATCGAGGCTACCCAGAGGAAAGGGAGTCAACTGCTCCTTGGTCTAAAACTGAGTGAGTTATATAGAAACATGGTCCCCACATGTGTTTCAAACCAGTAACATTAAAAAAACAAAACAAAACCCTGAAGTCACTGACCTAATGTTGCCAATTCAATCAACAAATATTTATTGACTTATTGAGCACCTGCTGTGCACGAGGTATCATTCTAGGCACTTTGGATATGTGAACAAATAAAGCAGACAGAAATATCTACCTCTGTTTTCCCAATAAAGACGTACAAATTTCAAAAATCCACACTAGCAGTAAAAACTCATGCTTTCATTAAAAATAAAAAAAATGAAGTCACCTGTATTTTCAAAGGGCATTGTCATACCACATACATGGGGCTGCAATAATTTCAGCATGAAAGGCTGATCTTTCCAGAAACTGTTACATCCACATGGAGACTCTTGGAAACCACAGCTGCAGAGCAGGGAAGGGTCAAGCCATGAGAAAGACTCTGGTGGGTGGGGGGCATCTTGTTTCTGACCTGCGGCTCTCAGAACTAAACCTCTTGCCTATTAAAAGCTCAACGTTGATGTAGCCCTTCAGTTGTGGAAGTACCCTGGGCTTAAATTACATTTTGAAAATACCCACCCACGGGCCTTACCTGCTGGGAGCTTTCTCTTGCCCCCCTCTCCTCAGAAAGGTGAGTTGACCTCCTTTGGCAAGCACTTTCCTTCCCTGTTCTTCCAATCCGGAAGCTCAACAGAGGTGTTTGTGCTCAACATCAGTTACGTGTTCACTGAGTGCTTCTGCATTCTTTGGAGCACAGGCCTGCCCCAGGACAGGCTATGGGGAGAGCGCAGGAACTTCCGGCGCCCCAGACTCTGCTCATTTGTTGTAGGGGGATGCAACTGGTGGCACTGGCATCCAGGGAGGGTGATTCTGACACGTACCTCTTGTCACCCCCAAACTGCGGGGCTTCAGCCAGAGAAAGTTATAGCTTCCTCATGATATTTAGAACCAAAAGTTCCTCTCCGCACAGCCTGCTTTTGGACCATGGCCTGTACCAGGTGTCTCCGCTCTCTGGCAGTTGGCTATCAGCGGAGCCATGAAACCTGCATGTCTCAGGGCTCCGTGGGTCTGGATTCAAGGCTCAGCTCCCCATGCCATTAGCAGTAGGTGAGTCAGCAAACTTTTCTAGGCTTTGGTTTCTTCATCTGCAGATAAGGGTAACAATAGAACAGACCACATCATGTTAGGGTAAAGCTTAAATAAGATAATACAGTTAGCACACCCTAGCACATGGCTAAGAACTTAACACACACAACTTCCACCATCAATTTAGTTCAGCAACTCTGAGATACCACTCTTGGTGATTGCTGGCCCATGACAATGACTCTTTCTCTCTGGGCTGGAGTAGTTTATTATCCATCACTCCTTGGACATTTAATCATAACGTTGAATTTAACATTCACGGTGAATTGCCTTATTTCTTCATGATATTTGCTGTCAGTTTATTGAGTTCTGCAATGGCAGATATGGAACCAGACAGTGCCCAAATGTTACTATGTTAAATCCTTACATCAACACTAAGAGGTAGGGCTGTATTATTCCGTTTTTCAGATAAGGAAACTGCAGATCAGGGAAATTTAGTAATTTGCCCAAAGCCACATGGCTAGTTAAGAGCAGAGCAGTGGTTAGAAGCCAGCCTCTTCTCTCCACCATTAAGTTATATTGCCAACTCTCAGAGAGCAGATGTTAGCGTGTGCTTTATATTATTTATAAGCACAGCGAGGTTGACTATCAAAATAGAATTGGAAATTGAATCAGAGAACCCCTTAATCTGCCAGTCTTCCCTGCAGAGTGCTTCTAAACAGGTGGATTCTATGGCCGGGTATAATGGTCAGACAATCAAGTTAATGCTGCTAAACAAACATACCTCTGACCTTCGAGCAGTCACAGGGCTTTTTAAACAAAAGAAAGGAAGGAAGGTCAAGACTTTTCCATTCCCATCTCCATCCCCAGTTTGGAGCAAGAGCTCACAGGCAGTGTGCACACCATATTTCTGAATCTTTTAAAGGTGCACATTAAGCTAAAACTGTTTATGTATGGAGGGGTCTTAAATTTTTGTTAAAAATTATTATTTTAAAACTTTGCACCTTTTTAGTGCTATAGAGGCAAGCTGTTGGTTGTAACTCTTTTGAAGTGAGAGTTGAAGGGTCAGGAAGTTTTTGACTAAGTGTGGGCATATTCCTTAGAAAACCCTTTCCCTTTATTCTGCTGTTATGATTTATATCTAAGCCAGAGTGTTAGAATTTATATTGGGGAAATGGGAACACATGTTAGTTAAAGAACACATTTCCCTCTTGTGGTTATGTAGGTAGAGTCTGCAGAGGGCCCTTGTCATATTAATGCTAGTTTTGCTTTGCGTAAAGAATAATTCTGAGCCTGTCATCTATAGAAAGTCTAATCAAAGGGATCTCGGCGTAAACGGTGACATTCGTGATTGGCTGTGGTGGGGGCTGCCCACCCTCCCCAGTAGCTGCTGAAATTGAGCTGTCAGACGAGGAAGATGAAATGCTACTTTGTTCTATAGCTTGAGCTCCCAGAGGCAACGTTTTCAGGTCATTTGACATTAGTTCAGAGAATGGGAAAGTATTTATCTTTTTTTTTTTCCCCTTTTTCTGTGACTTAGGGAAAAAATGTTTTCTACTTGTTGGTAAGTTGGAAGTGACAGCTCCCCAGGACAGCTGCCTGCATATTTAAGGGGAGACATTTACTGGGGTGGCTGGTGGTGTTCGGAGGTGCCAGCCCTGCCCCTCCTGGGAACACCAGGCACTATGTTCCAGGCATCAGCCCTTAACAAGCACATCACAGACTGATCATCTTTAAAGCAGGGTTTTCCAAAGAGTGTTTCTTGGGACATTAGTTACACACAAGATGCTCCAAGGGAAGAAAGATGTGGTGAAAAAAATAAAAGTGTTTCTGTGGCCACATGAGTTTGAGGAAACACTGAGTGCTACACTTATCCCCTTCCTGTTGACACGCAATTCATATATTAAGGCTCTGAGGATTCCTATAGGCAAGAAATTCATCAAGCTTTGTTTAAGCTAGATTTTCCCAAATTAATATGAATTTTTGAAATTTTAAAAAGGATTTTTTACTTTCTATTATGTGTATGGCACTTTACAAGGCACAGAGATAAGAGATACAATGGTGAGTAAGGCAGATGGACCTATGTGGCCTCCCGAAGCTTATAGATAGATAGATAATAAACAAGTAAACAAACAAGACAATAAATAATTACCCATTATGTTACATAACATGAGTAAACAAGCAGCGTGCGTCAGCAAGGAATCGTGGGAGGGGTGGGTCTGATGGAGGACAGGGAAGAACACTCCAAGAAGGCAGCTGGTAGTTGAGAAGGCAGGTGAAGCATGATAAATGGGCGGTCATGTGAATTATGGGTGAAAGAGCTGGGGAAGCATGTGCAAAGGCCCTGAGGTATCACGGGGCTAAAAAACATCACGTGAAGATCTGAAACCTGTGTAAACAGCTCCAGGACCAGAGCAGTTCCTATGATATTCACAAAAGACCTGGTACAAAGTATATGATCTAAGTAGAATTGGTCACTTTCTTTCCCTTGTTGAGGGGATTTTGGACATGGTCATCAAGAAAGGTCTTGGTCTTGGGCAAGCTCCATGACTCTGTCCCTGCGTCATCTCAGACTTGCTCAGTGGTGTGTGGGGTGGGACTCTGAGACTGTTGGCTGTCTCAGAGTGGAAAGGGTGTGTCTTTGTAGCTCTCTGGCCAAAGCCCCCAGTTCGTATCAAGCTTTGCAATTTGGACTCATTTAATGTGCAACAATTGAGAGTGCAAAGGGGTTAGACACCTGGATCAGGAGTTCTCAAACACCAGGGTATGGAAAAGACACCTGGGAATTTGTAAAAATGCATGGTCCATGGGCCCATTCCCCTCCCCCGCAGACCCACCTGGGATGCTTTACGTACCTGGGCCCAAGACCTACTGTGTCAGTCCCCAGCACACACTCTGTTCTGGCTCTGAGCTTGCTTAGCCATAGTTTATATATTTTTTGATTTATCAGCTCTATTAGGAACATCTTACAGGCCATAGTAAACCTTGATTTAGAAGCCATTCTTTTGTAATCCAGTGTGGTTATGATCCTCAAATCTGAAATATGGCAGTTGGTAGGATAATAAATCAGGGGACAGACTCATTTATGTACTTTTAAAACAAGAAAAACAAGGCCACAGAGTGTCCGCAGGTAAATGAAACCCACGCCAGGACCCATCGGGGTTGGGGCTTGGTCACTGGGGACGGAGGAGCGTGGTCCCTACCTCCTTAAACCTGGTCTGACTCCCCGTTCTAAAGAGCCCACTCCACCTGTAATTTTGAGTCCTCTCTTCTCCTGGAAGTTTCCCCATCAGTTTTCTCCCCCTGACTTCTGGAATATAAATAAACTCCAGTCTGCCTCATCCTAGGAAGGAAAACTCTCTCTTGTCCCTCATTGTCTTTCTTGCCACTGATCATGCTCCCTTGCCCAAGTCTAAACCTCTTCGGTGATGACCGCCTTCCCCGTGTGGCTGTTAGCCTCCAGCCCAGCCCCTTAATATGGTTTCCAGGGCTGTGCCTGAAGTACCCCAGCCTACCTCTCCAAGCTGGCATTTTACCCTGCAGCCCCCTGTTTGCTGTACCCCAGCCATCCTGAAACCCTTTCACTCTGCCCCCCGCGCCCCTGGCCCCGGCTCGCTGTGACTTTCTTAACAGGATCTGCTGGTGTCTGGATGATCAGGTTTGTTTGTTGTCTGTCCCTCCCTAACTAGAGCAAAAGACTAGTCAGTTTAGGAATCTTGTCTGTCTTGTTCCCTGATATATTCCAAGTGTCTGAAACAGCATTTATTTAAATGGCCAATAAATATTTATTAGTTAAATGAATACATTCATTCTCTTCTGGGTATTTAAATATGCTGTTTCGTTTGCTTGATAGTCTCCTACTTCCCTTATCCTCTTCATATGTACTCTTTGCCTGCTAACTCCTACACATCCTGAAAGTCTCAGCCTATATGTCACTTCCTCCAGGAAGGAAGACCCGATTTCTTCAAGTTTGGGTTCTCCTGTTTGCTCCCAGGGTACTTATCACATTTTATTACAATTCCCTGTTTATTTGTTTTATTCTTTGGTAGACTGTAAGCTCCAGAGGGGCAGGGGCCCTGTATTCCTGTGTATCTTTGAACGTTAGACCCCCTCCCACAAGGTCTAACATCATGCCTGTTTTCAGTAGGTCTTTGCTCTTGGACCTGCCATTGGACTTCTTTGGACAAAACACTTGTGAATTCCATGCTGCCAAACCCAAAAGATACTTCCTAGCCCTTATCTTATTTGTCACCCCTGTGGCATTTAACACGGCCATCCAGCCCTTTTTGGAGCTCTGCCTATGGTAGGAACCGTGGGGCCCAGTCCTATTGTGATGTGCTGTGCAGAGCAGAGGCATCTTGACCAGCAGGTCCCAGGAGATCTCAGGGGATAACTGGCAACACCCTGTAGCGTGAGAAATGGCTACTGTGGAGACTCAAGTTCATGCCAAGAAATGGACTTTCGTAATGGCTTTCTAGTAATTTGAGGGTTTATAAATTATATCCATTATATTCCTTCTGTCGCTTCTGTCCTTTCAATATTAACACCATCACCTTCTGTATCTTTAGTACAGGAAGGGTGGGAACATGGGTGGAAGTGGCTTGCTGCCTGATCCTTGGTCTCGGGAGGGGACTTCCAAGAGATCATGGGCATCCTCTTCTACGGCCTATGGTCAAAACTCAAAAATTCTTAATTCTGTGTTTTGAATACCAGATAGTGGGAAACAGACATGATTTTCCCCCTTTCTGACCTTATAGACATTTCTGGGAGCAGGTCTGTTTAACAGAGGTAGTGTAACTCGATTAGTTGGGAAGAATAAGTACAAGAGAAAGCCGCTATGCGAACATCAGGCCTTGTGAGGCACCAGGGAAAAGGCGACGATATAAGCTTTGAGAGTGTTTCCAATTCTACATCAACAGTAGACCGTTGGGTGGTTTTGGTCACCAGTAATGTGCCTTAGAGCCCCTTGCCCTGGAATGTGCCTGATTCTCTTGCCCCTGTGAGGGCCCTCAGTCCTGTCTGCTGAATGGCCTCTTCCTTTCTTTCGGGGTGGGAGCACCACTTATTCTACTCTCATGTGTCTTAATAGAAATTACTTGAGGACTGCAGTCTTGGCTTTTTTTACAACTTAAGTTTATTCAGAGTTATGATCCTGGAATTGATGAGAACTTTTGTTCCCCCAAATGAGTCGTATCTGTTGAGAAAATCGGGTCCACTCATATTATTCTGTCTAGGACCTCATTCCACTTGTCATTTGTCCATTCATGAGTTAATTTATTCACTCACTCAACATGGTGCTATGGATATGAGGACACAGGGAAGACGATCTTTTATTGGTTGGCTTTAATTCCTAGGGTGAGAAGCTTTGAAATTCCCGGCACTGATTTTGTCTCTAGCTCAAAGGCAAAGTTCTTTCTGAGCTCCTGGCAAGGTTAGAATGACCTCTTTTCATTCAGGAGAAAGAAAGATTTGATGGAACAGATTTATTTCTGTTCCATCCAAGCTTATTTCTGAGGACACCATGTGTGCTAAAGTGTGGTAATTGGGCATCTGCAGCGATATGTCAAATAGGACTGGAGCCTGCAGCAGCTCTACTTAGAGACTGTGAAGGCTGCCTTTTTCCTAGCTATTGGAACTGCCAGGGTCAGGACTCAATGAAAAAACCTCTTGGTCTTGTCACCTTTGGTTATGCATTAAATCAAGGCTCCAATGGTAGATTCTGGTGCCAGGAGCTACTGTGAAACAATTGGAGTGAATAGAGCAATTTTTCAGAGCCAGGAGAAGACGTGGAGACAAGTGGGGGAGGAAAGAAAACTTTAGCGGAAATTGTCTTGGGATCAGAGGACGAGACACTCTGGCACTACTGGCTTCATTTTCCCAGGGCAGATAACAAGGTCCTCAAACTAGTAAGTGCGGGGGAACCCTCCTTAACATTCTGGGTGCAAGGGAGGTGCTCTAGTGGACAGCTG
>PVJD01019718.1:0-11076 GCA_004026545.1 Mormoops blainvillei
TAGTTGGAGTCAGGGTGGTAAGGTTTGAGGAAGGGGACTGCTGTCCCCCAGTTAAGCGCATGAGCAGTGACCCTCCCCTGACCTGGTCAGATGCTGAGGCTGCCTCCAGTCAAAGGGATATGGTTGCACTGGGCTGGAAATTTGGCCCTACTCTGCTGAGTTAGACAGCACGGGGGAAGTGGGACATTTGGACCAAGTGGATCTGGGAGTTTCGGTCCTGCCCTGCCGTGGCTGAACATGCAAAGAGAATTTCTTTTCTTTTTTTTTTATCCCCTCCTGCCTGGGTGGGTAGTACAGGGGTGCCAGTGAGACAGACACGCGGAGTTGAGTTCTTGCGACTGCGTCTCGCAGAGCGGCTTCTATCCAGGAGTCAGACGGGCAGGGGCTGGGCTCCGCAGCTGCAATACAGGAAAGGGGAGCAGGGCTCCACAGCCAGTTCCTGAGAAAGAGAGGAAGTGCCCGCCCCGCCTCCTGCAGAGTGAGGGCACCACAGCCGAGTCTGTTTGCATCACCCTTGCCTGGACCTGGTTACCCACAGCGGGCGCATTTCTGTGGAGGAAGAGACAGCAGCTCAGAGCAGGGACCTTCAAAGGGCAAGACGGCCGGCAGACCCAACCTCTGGGCCCCAGAGGCCCCAACCACTGGACTACTAGAAACTCCATCTTGAAAAATTTGCTGAGGGCTGGGCAGGGACAGGGTCTGGCATTGGCTTGCACTAAAGAACCTCTTGGGAGGCCCTAGACCAGCACAACAAGTGGCCAGCTTTGGACAATGTTGGAGTAGGATTCAAGGACCTCTACATTCAGTGTATGCAGAGAATGATCACACCAGGCACAACAAACTGCTGAGGCATACCACACTTTTCTCTTTTTAATCTTTTCTTTATTTTCTCTTTTCTACTTCATTTTCTGTTCTTCTCTTTTTTTGCTTTCATATCTTTCTCTTGCTTTCCTAATCTCACTCTATTTTTCTAGTTTTTATTCTTTTTTCTTCCCATTTATCCTTTTCTGTTCTTTATTTTAGTTCATTTTTATATTTTTCTTTTTCTCTATACTTTTATTTTATTTTACTGTAATGTTTTCTTTCTTTTCTCTTCCTTCTTACCTTTCATATTCTCATTTCTGTTTCTTTTTTCTTATAAAATTCCTTTTTTTGTCCTTTATTATTCTCTTTTATTTTTAAAATATTTTTTGGTTTTGTTTTCTTGGGTTTCTTTTGGCTGTTTATTTTTTTCTGACTCTTTTTGATGCTGTTGTTTCTGTTGGTGGTGTTTGATTCTTTTTGTTGTTGTTGTTATTTTCAGTTTTGTCTTGTTTTGTTCAGTCAGCATCAGTATAACAATTTGCATGATGTGGTCAGGGTTCCGCCTCACAGTCAACTAGCCCAAGGGTCGAGCTAACCCATGAATGGGACAACAGCAATCAAGAACCAATTACAACAGGAGGGTAACACAACTCATACAAAGTTCATTCCCAGAGCACCTAGCTCAGGTGATCAAAGAGACTGCACCACTGTGTCCCACAGGACATATACTACATAAGACTGCTACTCTGGAAGACCACCCCACCCACGAAGTCTTGGAGTCATAGCAGTCCCATTTAATACATAGAAAAAAACACAAAGAGACAGAAAAAAAGGGGAAAACAAAGAAACAAGCCCCAAATAAAGGAACAGGAGGAATCTCTAGAAAAAGAGCTAAAGAAAATGGAGGTAAGCAATTTATCAGATACAGAGTGCAAAGTAATAATTATAAGGATGCTCAGCAGTGTGAAGAAGGACATAGAAACTATGAAAAATAACCAGGCAAAAATGAAGAATAACATATATGAAATGAAAAATACACTGGAAAGTATTATCAGAAGGTTAGATGAACTAGAGAATCGAATCAGTGAATTAGAAGACAAGGTAGAAAAAAAATCACTCAATCAGAGCAGCAAAAGAAAAAAAGAATTAAAAAGCAAAAGGATAGTTTAAGGGATCTTTGGGACAACATGAAACATAACAAAATGAACATCACAGGGATACTGGAAGAAGAAAGAGAGCAAGGAATAGAGAACCTGTTTGGAGAAATAATGGCAACAAATTTTCCTAAACTGGTGAAGGAAAAAGTTACACAAGTTCAGGAAGCACAGGAAGTCCCAATCAAGATGAACCCAAAGAGACCCACACCAAGACACATCATAATTAAAATGTCAAAGGGTAAAGACAAAGGGTGAATCTTAAAGGTAGCAAGAGAGAGACAGTTAGTCACCTACAAGGGACCTCCCATAAAAATGTCAGCTGATTGGTGGAGTGTTTCCATCTCAACAGAAACACTTCAGACCATAAGGAATTGTCATTAGTATTTCAAAGTGATGAAAAGCAAGGACATGCAACTAAGAACACTCTACCCAGCAAGGCTATCATTTAAAATTAAAGGTGAAATAAAGAGCTTCCCAGATGCCCCCCGGCCCAAAAAAAGGCCAAAGGAGTTCATTACCACCAAACCAGCATTGAAAGAAATGTTAAGGGGCCTGCTTTGAAAAGAAAAAGATAGAGAGAGAGGAACAATGTACAATGAAAACAATGGCAAAAAAATAAGTACCTATCTATAGTAAACATAAATGTAAATGGATTAAATGCTCTAATCAAAAGACATGGGGTGGCTGAATGAATAAAAAAATGACCCTTACATATGCTGTCCACAAGAGACCCACCTCAGAACAAAAGATTTACCCAGGCTAAAATTGAAAGGATGGAGGAAAATATCCCATGTAAATGGAAATAAGAAAAGCTGGGATAGCAATACTTATATCTGACAAAATAGACTTCAAAACAAAGGCAAAGAAAGTCACTACATAATAAAATAGATTGAAGGTATAACCCTTGTAAACCCATATGCACCCAATACAGGAGCAGCAAAATATATAAAGAAAATCTTGCAGGACTTTAAGGAAGAGCTCATCAGCAATACAGTCATAGTAGGGGGTTGTAACACCCCACTGTCATCAATGGATAGATCTTCCAAACAAAAAATTAACAAGGAAACAGTGACCTTAAACAACACACTAGATCAAATAAATTTAATTGATATGTTTTTGAAAAACTGATAAATTTTTCAAGATGGAGTTTCTAGTAGTCCAGTGGTTGGGGCCTCTGGGACCCAGAGGTTGGGTCTGCCGGCAGTCTTGCCCTTTGAACATCCCTGCTCTGAGTTGCTGTCTCTTCTTTCACAGAAATGCACCCGCTGAGGGTAACCAGGTCCAGGCAGGGATAATGCAAACAGACTCAGCTGTGGCACCCTTACTCTTCAGAACATTTCATCCCAAAGCAGCAGAATATACATTCTTCTCAAGTATACATGGAACAGTCTCAGAGATAGGCCACATGTTAAGACACAAAATAAGTCTTAACAAATTCAAGATTGAAATTGTATAAAACATTTTCTCATAGCACAATGGCATGAAACTAGAAATGAACCTCCTTAAAACAACTCAAAAACATTTAAATACTTGGAGGCTAAATATCATGTTATTAAATAATGAATGGGTTATCAGTGAGATCAAGGAAGAAATCAAAAGTGACCTGGAAGCAAATGAAAATCAATACGCAGCAACCCAAAATCTATGGGACATGGCAAAAGCTGTCCTGAGAGGGAAGTTCACTTGAAGTAAGCACTACAGGCTTCCCTATAAAGAAAAATCTCAAATAAACAACCTAATCCTATACCTAAAAGAGCTAGAAAAACAAAAACAAAGCCCAAAGTAGAAGAAAGGAAATAATATCAGACTGAAAATAATGACATAGAAACTAAAAAAGAAAAAAAAATTGAATGAAACCAGGAGCTGGTTCTTTTAAAAGATCAACAAAATTGACAAACAGCTAGAGTCATCATGAAAGAGGAGAATTAATAACTGATATCACAGAAATAAAGGGTTTGTAAGAAAATACCATGAACAGCTATATGCCAAGAAACTGGACAATCTGGGCAAAGTGGATAAATTTCTAGAAACATACAATTATCCAAAAATTGCATCAGAAAGAATCAAAAAACCTTAAACTGTTAATAACTAATGAAATTGAAGCAGTAATCAAAAAACTCTCAGCAAACAGAAGTTCTGGGGTGACTGGCTTCACAGGCAAATTTTACCAATCATTCAAAAAAGAACTAGCACCAATCCTTCTCAAGCTTTTCAAAAAAATTCAAGAGCAGGGAATACTTCCAGGCTCTTTTTATGAGGCCAGTGTCTTCTAATCCCAACAACAAAGAAAGATACAACAAAGGAATGAAATTATAGGCAAATATCCCTGATGAACATAGAAGATAAAATCCTCAACAAAATATTAGCAAACCAGGTCCAGCGATATATTAAAAAGATCATACAACATGATCAAGTGGGATTTATCTGGGGGATGTAAGGTTGGTACAATATTTGTAAAATAATAAATGTGATACATCCCATAAACAAATGGAAGATAAAAATCACATGATCATATCAATAAATGCAAAAAAAGCATTCAATAAAATCCAGAACCCATTTATGATAAAAACTCTCAGCAAAATGGGAATAGAAGGGTCATATCTCAACATAATGGAGGCCATATATGAAAACCTACAGGCAACATCAAACTCAATGTGCAAAAACTAAAAGTGTTTCCCATAAGATCAGGAACAAGACAGGGATGTCCGCTCTTATTCAACATAGTACTGGAAGTCCAAGCCACAGCAGTCAGGCAAGGAGAAGAAATAAAAGGCATCTAAAGTAGAAAAAAGGAAGTAAAAGTATCATTATTCACAGATAACATAATATTGTACACAGAAAACCCTAAAGACTCCACCAAAAAACTACTAGATCTAATAAGTGAATTTGGCACAATAGAAGGATACAAAATCAATATTCAGAAATCAATGGCATTTTTTTACGCCATTAATGAACTATCATAAAGAGAAAATAAGAAAAAAAATCCCATTTACTATTGTAACAACAAAAAAATAATTTACCGGGAATAAATTTAACTAAGGAGGTAAAAGCCCTGTACTCAGAAAACTAAAGGACACTGAAGTAAGAAACTGAGGAAGATACAAATAAGTGGAAGTATATACCATGCTCATGGATTGGAAGAATTATCATTAAAATGTCCATGCTATCCAAAGTAATCTATAGATTTTTTGCAATTCCTATTAAAACACCAATGACATATTTCACAGATCTAAACAAATATTCCAAAAATTTATATGAAACCAAAAAAAGACCTTGAATAGCCTCAGCACTCTTGAGAAAGAAGAAAACAGTTGGAGGTATCGCAATACCTGATATTAAACTATACTGTAAGGCTACTGTAACCAAAACAGGCTAGTACTGGTATAATAACAGGCATACAGAAAAATGAAACAGAACAGAGAGCTCAGAAATAAACCCATGCCTTTAAGGTCAATTAATTTTTAACAAATGAGGCAAGAGCATACGATGGAGTAAAGACAGACTCTTCAATAATTGGTATTGGGACAAATGGACTAGTAAATGCAAAAAAATGAAACTAGACCACCAACTTACACCCTGCACAGAATAAACTCAAAATGGACAAAAAACTTAAATGTAAGTCATGAAACCATAAAAATCCTAGAAGAAAACATAGGCAGTAATTTCACATATCTCACATAGCAATATTTTTGCTCATATATACCCTAGAGCAAGTGAAACAAGGGAAAAATAAACAAATGAGACTACATCAAATAAAAAGCTTCTGCACAGCTAAAGAAACAATCCTCAAAATGAAAAGGAAACCCACTGTATGGGAGAATACATTTGCCAATGGTACATCTGATAAGGGTTTAATTTCCAAAATATATAAAAAACTTATACAACTCAACACTAGGAAGAGAAAAAAGTCCAGTTAAAAAATGGGCAAAGGACCTGAATAGATACTTTTTTCCAAAGAGGACACAGAGTACCCATAGACATATGAAAAAAAATGTTCAACATCACTAATCATCAGAGAGATGCAAATTAAAACCACAATGAGATATCACCTCACACCAGTAAAAATGGCTACTATCAATAAATCAACAAACAACAAGTGTTGGTGAGTATGTGGAGAAAAGGGAACCCTAGTGCACTGTTGGTGGGAATGCAGACAGGTACAGTTACTGTGGAAAACAGTATGGAGTTTCTTCAAAAAATTAAAAATGGAACTTCATTTTGACCCAGCATTTCCACTTCTGGGAATATATCCAAAGAATCCCAAAACACCAATTTAAAAGAATACATACAGCCCTATGTTCATAGTAGCATTATTTACAATAGCCAATATCTGGAAATAGCCTAAGTTACATCAGTAGATGAATGAATTTTGGAAAGCTGTGGTATATTTACACAATGGAATACTATGTAGCAATAAAAAAGAAAGGACTCTTACCTTTTGCAACCACATGGATGGACCTGGAGACTATTATGGTAAGTGTAATAAGCCAGTCAGTGAAAGACAGATACTATATGAACACACGCATATGTGTAATCTAATGAACAAAATAAACTAAAAAACAAAAGAGAGACAGAGGCATAGATACATGGAAGAGAATGACAGCTCTCAAAGGAGTAGGGAATGGGTGAAAGAAGGTGAAGGAATTAGCCAAAGAACATATATGCATGACCTAAAGGATGTAGAATTTCTCAGGCAGTAGAGGTGGGCAAAGGTAGAAAAAGTGGGACAACTGTAATAGCATAAACAATAAAACCTATTTTAAAAATAATAAATAAAAGAAGCAAAGCGCTAGAACTATAATTATTTATATGGACTGATTTAGTCTGGAGTTAGATTGCCTAGATTTAAGTCTTGGTACAACCACCTATGATGAAGTGTTGTTTTTTTTATTACTTTCTTCATCTCTAAAGTAAAAATAATAATTGTACCTACTTCTTAGAGTTGTGTTAAAGGTTAAATGAGTAAATTCATGCAAAATGATTAAAATATTACCTGGCATGTGGTAGATATTCAACAAGTGTCAGTAATGTTTTTCCACTTATTGGCAACATGATCGTAGCAGTGACTATCAAGTTACTCATCTAGTAAAGACATCAGCTGTCCACATCTGATGGTTGCCCAAGCCCTAAAAGTTAAAACCCAGCATTCTCAGAGATAGATTTGCCTCTAAAATCTGCCCAAAATGTTATATATGTGTCCAACTCTTGAGAACTTTCCAAACACTGAAGGTATGTCATCTGGCCCTCAAGATTGAGTACATTTTCATTTATTTGGAAACTTTGTAAATTTGCCCCAGTAACCAGAGACAGTTCCAAGTTTACATATTTCTAATGTAAGATCCAAGTCCCCCCAGGTAGGTGTGATATGAGGGGTTCCCCAAAACCTTTTTTCCAATAAATCCCCACCGACCTTCTCTGTCCTGCTGCCCTCCTGCCAGGTAACAAAGCCAATTGTCAGAGCTCCATTGAGTCAGCAAGAGATCCAAAAAACAAGAAGTTAGGGAGAGCTTTTTGTGTTTATAACCTCTCAGAGTTACATAAAGGGTAAATGAACTCCCTTGAGCCAGTTCATCTTAATTAATATAACTTATTACAGTTTCCCAAATTCTGTTCAAAGGTTATCATAGAGAACATGACTTGATAGGGAAGTCCACAAGGGGGGATCTGTATGCAGAAAGTAAATGTGTTTGATTTTTAGACATTTGGATTTGCAGTGTAGGTGGAATCATCAGCGCTCATTAATCCTAAAGTCATAGATTACTGGGGATGAAAGATATTTACTATCTCTCAAAACAACAGAGGATTTCAAAACGGCAATTTGCATGCAGGGTTAGCTTTGAAAGGATGAAAAATATTTGAGTACTTTTTTAAATTCTGGGAGAATGGACCTAGAAAGGGAGAGGAAAAGAGTTCATCCAATGGCTTCCTCTAGAAAAACTGATCCAAAGATGAGATCCAAAGATGAGGAATCACTACATTGGACTAATTCTGATTGCCTCATCTGTATCGTAACCACTCATCTGCCAGCAGATATAGTAGTTGTGTTTTTGTTTCCAGCAGTCTGTTATGATGAATTTATGGTTACAATAAATTCTAAGTATATTTTTAGCATGTGTTTTTCTCTACCCTTCTCCGATGCACTTATTTCTAATGTTACTTTTGAAATGACTTACTTCAGTTGCTTCTGCAGATCACACACAATTCCCAATAACTAATTTTAACTTTTTCATCTGGTTCCAAGAATAAGCCAGTGCCCAACAGAGAGCTGATGTTGCTCTTGGAAGACTGCACCCTCCTAAAAGAGAAGTGTGGCACAAATCTCCAATTCATCAGACCAATGGGCTTCTCTGTGTCCAGTTAATAGGCCTAGATAGAAGACATGTGGTTTCTGGAAGCCCAAAACTTCTCAGTCAGATTCTCAGTTCAGAGTTATTCCTTTTGACCTCCTACACTCCAAGGAGATTAAAAAGTCCAATTATGCAACTCTTTTCCAAGTTTGCTTATGGTCAACATAGTGCTATCAAATGAACCATTTGGATTGAACATATTAGTTGGTTGTCTCTAGCAAGGAAAGAATTGATTCAGTCCTACAAACAGTCAAGTCCATTTTTCAAGTCAATATAAAAAATTAAGTCAGTTTGGTCAAGGAAACATTCGGCCAGTCAATTCAATCAAGAAATTACTTCAGTCAAATAGATAATTCAGTCTAACAACAGGTCAGTCCTACCTCACAAATGATTAATTCACTATAATCATTTATTGCTTCTGTCAATTAGTCAATTCATTTGGCCTATCAAAAAACAGATTTGAGGACTGCTGGTCGCTGTGAGCATGCGGACTGTGAGTGGTGAGGCTTTTCAGATAAAATATGGCTAAAAGCTTAGGGAATAAGTGGGAAAGAGACGTGTGCTCTGAAGAGAGTAAAAAGAATGCCCCAAAGGAGCTCAGCAGACTTACAAGTATTCTTAAATAGATAATGATGTTTTAAAGAAAGATGTTCAAGAGATAGCAACTGTGGTGGTCCCCAAACATTCTGAAGGGAAAACCCTGTGTGGTGAAAGATACAAGAGATGATATGAAAGTGGAGACTGATATTAAGAGAACCTAAAGGAGTCTTCTAGACCAGCATGGATGGTACCCCACATGGATGAACCACAATCAAGGAAAAAGCCTAAAGACAAAGCAAGAGAAAGGGAAGGAGGAAAGCAAAGCAAAAGCAGTGAAGACAGTTAAGGACGTGGTCTTTTAAAAACTTCAAAAATGCCACATGGGACAGATCTTTGACTAGAATGTATACACTGATTTCAGCTTCCACCAAATGAAAACTTCATTTCCATATTTTAACTGGGCCTTTTTCTTCCATTCGAACCCAACGTAACTCCTCAAATTTCTTTTGGGAGCTTGAATAAAATATTTTCTTTGATGAGTGAAGGTTATACTGATATTTTAATTGGCTGCTGCCTGATATGTGCAGATTATCAGATACCAAAATTCTATCTAGTATTAATGTGGTTGTGGTTGTTTTTAGTATTAGTAAAGGTAAATGATATTATATTGTACTAACTCAGATTTAAAGAACACTAATTATATAATGTTCTTTTAAATATAATGGGGGGAGGATTCAGTGTGGGAGGTGGAGGTGTGTAGGACAGGGGAGAGTAATGGAGGAAAAATGGGGAAAACTGTAATTGAACAACAATAAAATTTTTTTTAAAAAGAGAAATGCATTGTAATGAAGAAAAAAGACAATAGTATAAAAAAATCTTTGATTTAAAGGAAGTAGAAAGATACTACAATAAATTAAATGCCTGAAAAAATATATAATGTCAATGGATTTTATAAACTGTACTTTGGAGTTTTGATTTTGTATAATTTATAATAAAAGGCATTTTGTTTAGATATTGAAAAAAAACAGAATATACAGACTACATTCACCCCATTGGACGAGAATAGACAAAAATGCTTAGGGGTGTTGGGGAGAAGGGGGTACAGGGTTCCCGAAAGATTCCCACATCTAAAGTAAGAGATTACTCTCTTTCCTGGTATGTTTTGAATGTGCTTAGCCAAAGCAAAGTCACAGAAACCCTAACTAACGGTTAATTTGAAGGAAAATTAAATTGCAAATAATAGCACATTGTTAACATGATATACTCAAGATAGACTGTAAGGACTGTCAGGAACATTTTTAGATATATCAGTCATGCTTTGAAACGTTGGTTCAGAGTTTTCAATGCTACTGTGAGAAAGGTCTTTTTTATAATTTTTTTAATCTTCACCCCAAAACATGCTTAATGATTTTACAGAGTGGGAGAGGAGGGAGACAGGAAGAGAAACATCCATGTGAGAAAGAAACATGGATCAACTGCCTCCCATACGTGCCCCAACCAGGGAGTGAACCCTCAACCTAGGCATGTGCTCTGACCAGGAATCAAATCTCAACACTTTGGTTTACAGTACAATCCTCCAGCCAACTGAGCCACACCAGCCAGGGTCACCGTGAGAAAGTTTTACCAATTGTATCCTTAATAGATCACTCCATGAATGACTATCAACATCATCAGTAGCAACAAAATGCATTTAGTAAGAAAGTTACCTCACAGGGATTTTGGACTAAAATTTATACAAGCTTAGGCCAGTTCACTGGTAGCTTATATTCTGAAGCTGAGTCAAATGCATGTTTATATATTTTGGAGATCAAACTCTTGTCCAAGGTATCATCACATGACTCCACTCCAGGAAGACAAAAAAACCCAATTAAGAAATGAGCAAAGGACCTGAACAGACACTTCTCCAAGGAGGACATACATAGGGCCCAGAGACACATGAAAGGATGCTCAGCATCACTAGCTATCAGAGAGATGCAAATTAAAACCACAATGAGATACCACTTCACACCAGTCAGAATGGCCATCACAACCAAATGAACAAACAACAAGTGCTGGCAAGGATGTAGAGAAAAGGGAACCCTAGTACACTATTGGTGGGAATGCAGACTGGTGCAACCACTGTGGAAAGCATGATGGAGATACCTCAGAAAACTAAAAATGGAACTGCATTTTGACCCAGAAATTTCACAACTGGGATTATACCCTAAGAATACAGAAACACCAGTTCA
>PVJD01019719.1:0-11071 GCA_004026545.1 Mormoops blainvillei
TTTTGTACAAGGGCACTAATTCCATTCCTGAGGACTTCACCCTTATGACTCAATCACTTCCTAAAGGCTTTGCCTCCAAAAACTGCTATGTCGGACATTAGAATTTAACATGCAAGTTTGGGAGGGATACAAATATTCAGTCCATAACATTCTTCACTTGGCTCTCCCAAGTTCAAGTGCTTCTCATATCCAAAGTACATCTAGTTCATCACCTGTTTCAGCGTCATCTCTAGAGCTGAAAATAAAAAGCCTTGTCTAAATACCATTTATATTAGATATGGGTGAGACTCGAGATATTACTTATCCCAAGGCGAATGACTCTCCAGCTGTGAGCCTGTGTAATCAAATGATGTGTGCTCCCAAAATACCATGGTGAGACAAGCACAGCACGGACACCCCCATTCCAAAAGCAAATGGGGCAAATTCCATTAGGTCTTAAGGCCTGAGCATAATCCTTTAGCGTCCGTCCGTCTGTTCACATTCTGCTCAGGATCGCTTAGGTGCTCTCTAAAAAGCTTCGGGTTTTCTTTACAGCTCTCTTCTCTTTTTCCAAGGTTTTCATAAGAGTCACCGTTAAAGGTCTGTTCATAGAAACATAGGTTTTTTTCTAGCCTGCACCTCAAAGCTCTTGTAGCTTCTACAGTGTGCAGTTCTGAAGCAGCTTCCACGTTTTGTATGGTTTGTCACAGAAGTGCCCCGCCCCTGGGTACCGGTTTTCTGTCGTGACCTGTTCTGGTTCAAATACCATCCCAGGGAGTGTACGGGTTCAATGTGTGAGTTCTGTCGGGGGGGGACTACCGGCATCCAGTCTATAGCGGCCCCGCTATGGACAGCTTCTTCCTCCGATCTTTGGAAAAGGAAACCTAACAGACTCTGTGACAGGGCTTCAGTATGTCTCAGGCCATTGATTGTTTTTACGAACTTCTGAAGGCAAAAGCTCCTAATCAGGTCAAATTAAAAAAAGAACAAAAAAACACTCCAGGCATGGCTCTCGTCAAAGGCCACTCAAGCCAGGTTAAATAGTGACAATGTTCCGGGGGTTGGACTTTCGGTTAGGGCAACACCTTCCAAACCTTGCTCCCTTTCCTGGGGGTGGGTCTACGGGCTTCAGGGAAGTGACATTTGGAGTAAAGTTACAATACCTCAAGCTGTGCTTTTCCTGTCAAAGCAAGTTCAGCAGTTTTTCTTGAATAAATGCTTTGCATGTTTTTTCAAGCTTCAGGTTATCTTCTGAAAATTTTAATTTTGGCAATAATCTTCCTTTTATGGAAGGGAAAATTTCATATCCTATTCTGATATTCTTGCCCCTGGTACTTACTAGTTCAGCGGGTAGGTTTTCCACTTTTGTCTCAATTTCTTTATCTTCAGACGGAGATCATAACAGCACGTACCTCATACGGTTATTGTAAATTAGATCTTGCATGTAAACTTTTAATGCAGTGAGCCACGTTAGCATTATGTTAAATGATTCGTGTTACATATAAATGTTACTTCCATCCTGATGCCTACGTATATTTCTCCTTTTGCCTATTAATGGTAAAATAAGTTTCCATTTGCAGAATTTTAATTATAAACACATTTTCCTGAGTTTATTGCATGTGTCGTAGTATAACAGTTAATACCTTTTAAGAATAATGGCTATAAACACGATCGTGTTCAAGCAAAAGTGTCCAAGTGTCCTTGTTCTGTTCCTCTACAGCCTGTTCTGTCTCTGAAAATGACAAGTTTGCGAGTGGTTCTTTGCCCAATTTCCTCCTAAAAGATCTGTTTTCTTTCATTTTGTAAGCAGTGAAAATGAGACCTTTGAAAGACAGTCAATTTCATTAAGTATATTTACCGAAATGCCCTGGAAGGATTGTTTGCTTGAAACCCTAATACAAGCTTCATTTTCTCCTAATCTACAACCCTAATCATCCAAATCACCTTCAGTTCAAAACACAGCCGTGCTTTCTGTGCCTGAGAAATGATTTTCTTTGCCTGAAAGTCTTATGTAAATTACAGGAGACTTTAACTAAACTCTGGGACAAATATGCACACACTTGTGATGGAATAATTCTTTTGTAAATGAAGACAAATGCATGATTCAAACGTCACGAAAGAAGACGTTATTCAGTTAAGGAAGAGATGCTGTTCATACTTCCCCCACGGATTATCGCAAATCATGCTGTTCTTTGATGTATCATTTTTTCTGTTAATGTTAGGAAGGCAAAACACAATTGTTGAGCCTCAAAACATGAAGGCAATGGCTAAATTAATACACATGAATTGCATAATGTGATAATTATATCTTTCTGATATTAAAATGTCTAGAGTAAATCTAAAGTTCGTGGCTGATGATTCCCTGAAAATTAAAAATATTTTCACTGTCTCATTTAGTCTATGGTGTTGGCCTACTATAAAAAGCTACGATAGACTTTGTTTTAGAAAATCCGGTAATGCACCTTTAAATATAGAACGTCAGCAGTAGAAGTGCTGAACTTCCAATATAAAAGTGTGAAAGTATGTAGACTTGGTTGAGGCTTTTAAAATTTTGCAGGTTATGGATAACTAATTCATTCCTGAGTGTTTCATTAAAAGTGATACTTCAGCAGTAAAAGCACAGACATTCAGTTCCTCCAAGGCCAAATGGGAGAGAAAAGTCTACTAATATGAAACCGTTTACGCCACATCGCAGGGAATTGAAACATTAAGAGATAAAGTAAGTGAATTGCTTAGAAAATATCCTGTTGCCTCTCATCGCTTATATGCAGTAATTTGAATCATGAAAGGTTGCAAATCCATGTGACGGGAATTTTGAATTATTTTCTAAGCCTTTAGGCTTATAGGGTCTTTAAAATGATACTTGGAAAAATCTCCAAAGCACAAAAAAATTAACAATATTAATGTTCTATTTGTAATCGGAATTCAAAGCTTTCTCTGCTGAGATGGTTTTAATTTCCACTAAAGACATGTCATAAGTGTCCATCAGTAGCTGAGTAGATAAAACAACTATGGGACATTTACACAACGGAACGCTACTCGGCCATAAAAAAGAAGAAAATTTTTCCCTTTGTGACGGCACAGATGGACCTGGAGAGCATTAGGCTCAGTGAAAGAAGCCAGTCAGTGAAAGACAGATGCCATATGATCTCACCTATAAGAGGAACCTCATCAGCAAAACAAACAGGTTAGCAAAATACAATCAGAGACATGGAAATAAAGACAAACTAACAGTGATCAGAGGGGAAGGGGAGGAGGACAACAAGGGAAAGAAGGGGAAGGGGCAGGTCAAGGAGCATGAGTAGAGGACCCATGGGCAGGGACAGTGGCGGGGACTGACTGGGGGGGCGGGGCAGGGGAGAGCAACGGGGGAAAAGGTGGGACAATTGCAACTGAACAATAAAAATAAATAAATAAAATAAAAGAAGAAGTTTGCTTTAAAATTGAAGAACATATCCCGATAGTCAAACTGACAGCAGATATATACACATAATAAAACGGAAAATTACTATAGTTTCCTCTCAGGATCGAATCAGGATTTACAATAATCTGGCTTGGGTCGACGTAACAGCTTCACTTCTATTGTTGCACAGTCTTTCGCGTTACTTAATAACTTGATTCTCAAACTTTTATTGGCTTATTAAACAACCTAACGAAACACACAGATTTACAGTAATACACTGGAGGAGACACAGGGACGAACATACACAACATTGCTCAAGGAAGTATATGTGTAATTTCCATGACTCCCAAGAATGGTTCCTTCTGCCCCCTGGGAAAGGGATGGCACAAATCAGACGGTCGGGTGACAGTGCAAGGGCCTCATGTTCGAGATGATTTCTTTTGCAAAATTCTTGTTGAGGCTGAAAATGAAAAGCAAAAGCAATATAAAGAGTTGGGAATAAGACAGGCTTCAAAATAGAAGACATAAATCCCTTTTGTTTTTAAAATTAGAATATTATTTTAAGAAACACACTATCTTTTTATTACTTGTCATTTGAAGTGGTTAATGGTATAAAAACTTTATCATATTAAAAAGCCATCATGCATATTTCTAAAGGAAGGTTCTAAAGACACTGGGTAACATGCAAATTAGGTTGCAAAGGGAATGCTCTGTAGTGGTAAATAAGACAAAAGTTAATTTATTCTAACAGTTTTCTAAAATTGAAATTCTCAATTTTTTCTTTATGTTCTATAACTTTGATTATTTTGCAATATTCTCAGTTATAAACTCAGTCAGTATTCAGCTGAGAATTAATTGACACACGTAAGAGTGTCATACAGGTGTTAGGTACAAATTGTCTACCAAAAATGTTATAACAGATACTCTAAAATAATAGTTAATTAATCATTTTGTGCATCTGTAGCCTCAACCACTTCTTAACTCAGTTTAGCATTTTCAGAAACTTGTCGAAACTCAGGTCGGTTTTGATTCCATAATAAAATGAAATAGGTGCCCAATGCCCAGGCAGAACTTTCAAAAAACACATTTTTCATCGTCCCGCACTTTCTTTCCTTGTATTAGGAGATTGTATTTGACTTCACACTCAGGGAAATCAAAATCTCTGCTTCCAAGGACTAGAGACTAAAAGAAATTCACGGGGACTTAAAGGTGAAGAAGCGACACAACCCAGTGACCGAGGTCATCATCGCCAGGGCTCGTCCGTTTTAATGTCACGTGTCCCTGGTGGAAAGTGATGAGTAGGGCACTTGATTTCTGTGATTCTCTTCCAAGAAAAACCCATGACTGCAGCCTAATACTGAGAAATATACATCGGACAAATCCAAATCGAGGACAGCTCTAGCAAAAACTGACTGGCCTTCCTCGAAATGGTGACGGTTCTGGGAAACAAGGGACATCTGATGAACTGTCAAGGACGTTAAAGATACATGATAACTATGAACAATTTTATATCCTGCATGGAGTTCTGGAATAAGAAAGGGTTCACTTGTGGAAAAGCTTCTGAAATATGAATAGAGCCCAGGTTTTAGTTAATAGCATTGTACCAATGTTAATTTCTTAGTTTTGACAAGTAACTTAAGGTTGTGCATACGTTAACATTGGTGGAAGTTGGATAAAGGGCATTTGGAATAATCTATACTATGTTTGCTACCTTTCCTTAAATCTAATAATATTCTTAAATAAAAATGTTTATTATTTAAAAATTATCATTTTAATCTGCTAAAATAAATGATTTCTGAATATATGGCTACTACATAAAAGTAAATTCTTAAGTATTTTCAAATGAAGTGTAAAAATAAAGAAAAGCTTTTCACATTTCTACAACTCATGTAACTAATTTTGTTCATATGAACTTTTTTTAAGTTGTTTTCTGAATTTGAACACTTTGTTTTATTTAGGCTCAATATTTCTTAACGAAATAAACATTATCTAGGGTGTCTCCTAATATAGAAATTCCTTGCTGCCATCTGATGTCAAATGTCTGCAAATGTCCAAGAAGAGTATGTGTTTGGCGATAGCCTGTGGTATTTTTTCCCTCCATTTCTTCTTCTTTTACGTTATGGGCCCTTGTTCTTTTTGTGTGTGTGCAGTTACTATTAGGTTGATGCAAAAGCAAGTTCTACATATACCAAAATTTTTTTCTTCTTATTGCGTCTTATAAATTGCTCTACTTAAATCTCACCACTCATTTTTAAAATGAGTTCAAATTTCTTATGCCCATCTGTCTGTCATTTTGTCATCTTACTTGCAGTTTTGTTATCTTTTGTCTTTTTGTTCCAGTTTGAGAGTGCCTTTCAGAATTACTTTTTGCTTGTGTTTTTGGCCTCACATGAGGCCATGCTTATTGATTTTAGACAGAGGGGCGACGGCAGAGAGAGAGAGAAGGAGAGAAACATCGACGTATCTATAGATCAGTTGCCTCTTGTACCCGCCCCGACTGATACTGAACCCGTGAGCCAGGCATGTGCCCTGACCCGGAATTGAACCCATGACCCTTCCCTTTATGGCACAATGCCCAGCCAACTGAGCCACACCGGTCAGGTCTGTTTTACTTCTTTAAACTCTCAATTGTTTCTCTTTCTCCACTGGAATCATTTCTAGAATGCTATCTTCTAAATTCTTTACTCCATCTGGTGTCCTCTATGTTCATAGCTTGCTCGTGAATTATCTCACTTACTAATTTCTTAAGTTCCAGAATTTCTGCTTGGTTCTTTTTTATAGTTTCAAGCTCTGATGAATTACTCCTTTTGTTTGTTGATTTTATTTCTGAACTCATTGAATTGCTTTTCTTTTATCTCATTTTGCAGAACTGCAATCTGGAATTCTCTGTCATTGAAATCAGTCTTCCACGTCTTTTTGATTTTCTTTCTGAATTCCCTTGTTATCCTGGTTATTCATTGTGCTCGATGGATTATTTCTCTTCATGGGCAGTTGTGGGCTGAAATCAAATCTTTTTTTAAGTATATGGAACTTCACTGTTTAGGAAGTTGATAAGTAGAAGTCTTGCTTTTGTTTTCACGGTAGGTGAAATGTTATTTTCTCTTATCTGTGCTAGTGGGGCCTCTGGGATCTCTGTGGCACAGTGTCGTAACACTCAAAGAAAATGCCTTGTATTCCCCAAGGAGGTGGTCATCCCCTAACGGCCTGGTCAGCTCAGTCTAGGACACCGCTCCTGTGGGCCGAAAGCGCCTGGCTGTGGGGCTGCCACCTGCGCCCTTCCCGCCGCTCCGCTCCCTCGGCCTCAGATCCGCCCACCTTCCTACGTTGCGGTGCACGGATCTCTCAGACGTGTGTGTACTGAGCAAGGAATTTGTTGTTGAAATAGAGTGGTCAAACTTACTGTGCCTTCACCGGGAGACATCTGGGGACCTGACCCTTTCACACTGTCATGCTGTTGACATCGCACTCCGCAATATGACATTCATGGGCCTTCAGGCTTCATTGTGGAGAGACGAGCATGAGGGATTCATTTGGTCAAAAGAACTTCGAAAGCAGCCCCCCATTTTGAGTGGCAGCTGCTTACTCTTCTTATGCATCGATTCAACTGGTTTGACAGAAAAATCAGGAAGAATCTTTGGAATAGCTCAGCTATTTCAATAACCAAATTTGCTATTCTTCATGGCTAAGGCTTAATATATTTAGACCACCTGTCTCCATGTCTAGTGAGTGTGACTTATCAGTGATATTAAATTGCCAACTTCTAAATGATTTCAAAGATATCAAATACATTAAACATTAAAAGTACATTGTACAAACATCATCTTCCCTTGCTAGCCATCCTACATAACTCCCTACTCCCTCTAATATCAACAATCTAATGTAGTAGATAGTGGGAGACAAATGCCCGGGTGGATTACAGAGAGATCAGACTTTCCCTGCTATGTATTCTTAGTGCTTTTGTTTGGGGTAAATACCAGTTAAATACATGATAAATAAATTGATATAAATATTTGCCTCATAAATCATAGCCTCTTGTCTATGTATTTTCTTTTTAAATTTTATTTATTTTATTTTTAAACAGAGGGGAAGAGAGGGAGAAAGACAGGGAGACATCCATGTGTGGTTGCCTCTTGCACACCCCCTACTTGGGACCTGGCCTGCAACCCAGGCATATGCCCTGACTGGGAATCAAACTAGCGACCCTTTGGTTCACAGGTCGGTGCTCAATCCACCGAGCTACACCAACCGGGGCTATGTATTTTCTTCAGTAGCAATTAAATCCTAAATCAAAAAGAGGATTGGAACATTATTTTTGAGCAACCCACTTGGAAAATTAAGAGTTTCAAGGCGTCTCCATTAATCAGAAATATAAGTAGTTCTTGTCTTGAAGCCATTATTATGTAAAGAAGTCAAAACTCTGACTGTTCATCTTAAAACTACTGCACAATGTCTGTTTACGGTGGCTGAGCAACGGCGCAGTAAAGTCAAAGCTTGTAAGGAGAGGTGGACTATCCCTCCTGGCCCACACCCTCTGGGCGTGCTGTGTGACTGAGGCCACTTAACTTGCAGTCACCAAACATGGCCTAGAGTAGCGAAAGACTGGACAGCAACACTTTGAAAACTCTGATCTAATCCCATAGCGTCGTTGTCTCATTTGCCTAGTCGAATGTGAATGCAAATATCTGAACAAAATATTGCTGGATTCATAATTAGATATTTTAATCTCGTCATATGTTTACAAATCATTCTAAAAGTTTTCATAAATTATCTTGTATTTGCTTTTTCACTTGGTAAAATAAGACAAGTGGCTCTACCAATGGCGAAACGTGTAGATTTGAAAGGGGAAAATAACCCCCGAAACTTATAATTAATTATTTATGTAGTTCTCCTCTGATTATGATGTGCATATTAGACACTCTGTTATGTATTTTTTAAAAATATTCACACTCACTGTGTGCACGGTAAGTTTACAAACCACAGTCAGGGAGGGCTCTTCCAAGAGCGTCTCCACTCAGGCGCGGACAGCGTTAGTCACGCCGAAGGCTGAGCGAAAGACAAGTGCTTTAAGTTTTTTCAGGAAAAGCATGTCTTCCCAGTGCTTTAAGCGATTCCCCAGTAGATATAATGCACTCCCAGATATTTCCTTTCTTTTCTAGTAACCTTTAGTTTTCTAACAAAGACTATTGAAATGTCTATATTTTTCATTGTAAGCATTTGCCTTCTGGGGAGAAAGTAACATCCTAAGAGCTTTTAGAAAAAGCGGGGTATACATGCATCACACATGATACATGTTTTTTTCCTGTATTACCCAAAGATACAACACAGAGCATTTATAGCCACATCAGAGTTACAGACAGGTATCAGCTTTGATATTTATATTTTACTTAATTATATTAGATGCTTCGTATTTTTATTGACTATAGTGGAGTGACATTGGTTAATAAAATTATACAGGTTTCAGGTGGACATTTCTCTACTGCATCCTCTGTCTGTTGTATTGTATGTTCACCCAAATGTCTTAAATAAGTTATTCCTTTAAAAACAATTTATTTCAATGGAATGGGTTATAAAAAATGAAAAAAAAAAAAACCTTAGTTTATCATTGCCCCCCGTGTTTGTCCCTCCTTTTTCTTACATATATATTTACATTTCTTCCAATTTTGGTTTTGATTTTATATTAACTAATGAATAGTTACATACTCCATTGCTATCTAGAAGTGCTACTAGTTTCTCAAGCAAAAATGTGAAAACACTGCTTTCTTGTATTTAGTGAGTACATGATGACTATCGTTACCCATCCTACTTCGACCTTTGGCCCTTCTCCATGCTGGCGTTTCTGAATGGAGTCTGCTTATAAAGCAGCAAGTGGATAATCGACAAGGTTTCTTTTACTTGTTCTTGCATTAGCTTATTCACCTTGTCATTTGCCAGTTTTTTAATGTTTTTTAAAAGATGTATATTGGGGTGACACTGGTTAATAAGATTATATGTTTCCAGGGTGCATTTCTGATACATGATCTGTATGTTACATGGTGTGCCCACCACTCAAAGTCAGACCTCCTTCCATCACCATAGATTTGGCCCCCTTTACTACCCCCACCTCTTTCCCTCTGGTTGTCTGTGTCTATGAGTTTTTCTCTGTTTATTTGTCTTGTTTGTTTGTTGCTTTCAGTTTCATAGCCCACATAGGAGTGAAACAATATGGTTCTGAGCTTTTCCTGTCTGTCTTACTGGCTTAGCGCACATTCTCAAGGTCCACCCATGCTGTTGCAAATGGCAGTCTCTCATCTTTCCTGAGGGCTGAGTAGCGTTCCATCGAATACATGGACCCCAGCTTCTCTGTCCTCTCCTCTATGGAAGGGGACTTCACTCAGGTAAAAGGCGTTTATGAAGCCCCAGTCCTTGGGTTTGCAGATACTGTGCCCCTGCACCCCCACAAAAAGGGTGAGGGGAGGTGAGTTCTGGAAGGTTCAGGAAGGCAGCCAGGTTCCGTGGCTCTGTGTCTCTGTCTGAAAAACCAACGGCCAGACAACCATATCTGCACCTCTGTCCTTCACCTTTGCCCAGGCCAGTGAGCCGAGCTCCCACAGGGACACCCACCGAATTTCTTGGCTCCTCCAGGCTAAAGGGAGCGCCAGCCACAGGCTGGCCGCTCCCCTCTCTGGGCCGAGCCCCCGCCGCAGGGCACCGTCTGGGGATCCTTTGAGCTCTTCTCCCTTTTCTCCGCCCCTGTTCACTCCCACCCGCCCACCATCCAATGTTCGACACACGGCACTCTCAGATACGCTTATGGGTTGAACAGGGAATCCTTGGTGGAGTTACAGCTGTTACAGGCAATTCTCTCCGCAGCCATTCTCCTTACGTCGCTGCCATTTGCTAGTTTTATATGCAGACCAGAGCTGGAAAAGGAATACAATCTTGGTAGAATAAATAATTGTCCAAAAACGAATCCCTGTATTCATAGAGAACACCCACTGTATTTCACATAATTTTTAGCGTTCTATGATCACTCTAGAAAGTCTGTATATTCTATCAAACGTTGTTCAAACTTGCAAACAGAATAGTGCTGATTTTGTAAAATTTATGCTGGTTAAGTTTCAAATTTTAGTTCCCCCAAATTTCCCAGAGTTTTTAATTTGGAGGCTAGTTCAATAGTTCAAATTATCGTCAAATTAAAAGTGGTGATATTCATTCTCTTGTGGGCTAACTACAGTAAGATTCCTTCTTTATATATATATTCTACTTTTAGGTAATGGGTAGATAAGATTTGGAAGAAGTAATTTATGTGCCACAGAAATAACCATGATGGCTTGGAATTTGTTCATTTAAAAAACAGTTTGAGTAATAGCTTTCTGTTGTACTGCTCCTAATTATTGATTAAATTCATGATCATCTCCTTCACATTTTAAAGTTTTGTTTTACTTTAAATATTCAGAACCTTATTAGCCAAAGAACATGCATGCATAACCCGTAGACACAGATGACAGCGCGGTGATGGCCAGAGCGAAGGGGGCGGGGGTTGGGTGGAGGTGGGCAGAGAGGGTAGAGCATGGGGATATCTGTCCCCATCTAGGGAGTCAACAATACAAATAAAATTTAAAAAAGAAGAAAATAAAAATATTTAGCAGCTTGATTTTCAGAAAATTTTCAATGGAAAAAATATAAAACCATCTTTAACATTTTACCAAT
>PVJD01019720.1:0-11078 GCA_004026545.1 Mormoops blainvillei
AGGACTGCCACAGAATGAGGCTGAGTGACAGTGGGCCCCGGGGGATTTGCAGAGACCAGAGTCCAAACCCTCTGCAGAGACATCGTGAAGTTCAAAGGCACCAGCCAAATAGCTGCAGGAGACAATTTTCCTTTTGGTGTGGGGGTTAGATTGGTTTCTTTGAAAAAAAAAAAGAAAGGAAGAAAGAAAGAAAGAAACCTCTACAAAGACTCAGATGCACGTCTTTGCCGATCTTCCCTGGGGAAATAAATCGCACATAACGCTGTATGCAAACACAGCTCCAAACGCAAACCCGGCTGGCGGCGCGGTGGCACTCCTGTCCTCGGGGAAATAAATTCCAATGTCTATATATCTCTATCTACAGATACATACACAGAAAAGGTCACATCATGTCCCCTTTGGTGTTCCTTTCGCTTGAAATTAAACAATAATTGTTTCAGTGTTTAGTCTCCAGCAAAGACTAGAACTGGTGGATTGGAAATGGCTCCGAAGTGGCTCACCGACACACAGTCACGCAGGCCTTGTCGTCAAGCCCGGGGGCAAAGTAATAGAGGGTGCGAGATACCAAGACACAGGGGTATGTGTGACATGAGCTCGAGGAAGCCTGACACGATAACCCGGCCCGGGCCTGGGATGCGTGGGTGGCTCCAGGGGCCACTGGGGCTGCTCCCAGGTCCTTGTATTTTGGTGGTGGAGGTGTGTGTCCCCAGGACATCTGGGTCTTCTGCTTTCCTTCCACCGCTACAGCCAGTCCAGCTGACAACTCTAAGTCCCACTACATTTGAAAGTTTCAGAGGCAGGAACAGCCTCATGTTACAGATGAAGGACTGAAGGCCGGAACTGGTGACAAAGATTAACGTAAGCTCCAGGGTGGGCAGAGTTTTCTTGCTTCTGTTCGCTGCGTGAACAGAGCTTGGGACATCCGGGAGGGAGGGAAAGACTGGGCATCCTGTCTCCCTGTCCACTGTTCTCACTCCGTCAGGGTGGGCACCAGCATGGGGCAGCACTGTGCCATGTGCTGTGGCAATATCAAGGTCATGGTTAGACTGGAGCCGGTGGTTGTGGGGTTTCCAGAGCCGCATGGCACGATTCCATCCAGCTGGGGGCTCTGCTCTCCCGTTCACAGAACCGCATCCTTCCAGACCCCTCCACCTGACCCACCCCCAGCACACCAGCCAGCGCGAAGCCCTCCCTTTTCTGACCTCTCCCAGCGTCGTCAGCCCACCCAGGCAGTGCTTTGTGCAATCACCTGCTCCGTCCCACACCTCACCGCAGCCGGTCAAGTCCCTGTTGGTTGGTGTGCAAATGCACCCACACATCCCGTTTGTCTCTCCAGCTAAAGTGTAGGCATAGCCTGGGGTGCTGCGTGCCCAGCGGGTCCTCACGAACGCTCAGCGGGCCGACGGACTGACAGGTGAACCCACAGAAGCACTGGGGCTTCCTGAAGGGCAGGAGTCAGAGCCCAGCACAGGCTGTGGGATCCCGATCCCGGTTCTGTGATGGGTGTCAGCTGCGATTTGACTCCTTCCACAGCCTCCGGTTCACCTGGATTAGCGGCATGGCTTGAAAACCCTCCTAGTCATTTCTGCTTCGGCTCCAGAGCCCCCCAGGCTCACTTTCTCTGTGCGTGCCCACCCTCTCCGACACGTCCCCGCCTGACTGTACCTGGTGATGCAGCCAGATGACGCACCTGGCTGAGAGCCGGGGGTCCCCAGGGCGAGGCCTCCTGAGGTTGCCTCCCCATCCCCCAAAGCCTACGTTTGGGACAAGAACGTTAATGGTCAGTCTGGGATCCCAGAGCCCCCAGCTCCTATGGGCTCACGAGCAAAGAGAGAAGACCACCAGGACAAGGCTCCTAAGAACTGGGAAACTGGAGAGGTAGCCCAGCCCTCCGCACCCAGGTCCCAAACGGAGAGGCCTCTGCGGACCCCATCAGGTACCCCAAGTCCCGGGGCCCTGGCCATCTTCATCAGCACAGCCTGAAGGGCACGGTCACCCCGCGTCCCGGCAGGAAGGGGCTGCTGGCGCGTTTCTGCTCCGGTAGAACCAGGCCTGTCCTTCCTGATCAGCGGCTGGGCTCTGAGTCCCCAGGGAAGAGGGAGTGGCCTGGTCAAGACACAAGAGCAGATATCACCTCCCATCGAGGTCTAGCACCGTGCGCTGGGGGAGGGGCTGCCTGTGACACGGGCATAACCTTGTCATCACTGCCTGCCTTATCTCCCAGGCTCCTCGGGGTGCGGGGGCAGCAGGCAAGCTGGGAGGGCAGCGTAGCCTGTCATCTGCCCACTGGCGGCCAGGCATGGGCCAAGTCTAAGGCTGCACCTCGCGACGGAGCCAGACGAGACCCAGGGGGTCCACTAACTCCATCGATAGGGGCACCCGCTGAGTGCCAGGTGCCACGCCAGGCTCTGGGGCTGCAGCAGAGGACAAGAGTGACCCGGGCCCAGGCCTCGTGGAGCTCACAGCCCAGAAACAGGCGATGGCGAGGCTGTGTGATGAGTGCTTTGCGGCAGGAGAGCAAGGAGCCGCAGGACCACGGGGGTGGGGAGGTGCAGAGGAACACAGAGGACCTGCGGGCTGGCAGTGTGAGCCTCAGAGACAGACTCACCCGAGTCTGGCTTCTGGCTCTAACTTACCAGTTGTGCAGTCTAACTTCTGAGTCCCTCTATTTCACTCCGTAGAATGGAGATGGGAAAGATAGACGTGCCTGTCTCAGAGGGCCGTTGTGAGCATCAAATGAGAAAACGAATATATGAAAACACAGGGCGCGCTCTCGGTAAACGCAACTTTCCCACCGTTTCTGTTGCTAGTGCTGTCGTTATTATGGTTGCCGGTGACAACAATAACGATGGCAATGGCAGCTGTGGCTGTTGTCCTTGTCCTAAGTGTCGGCACCTGCAAAGTCTCCCAGCAGCTCCCCGGCTACTGCAGGCCAGGCAGCCTGGGAAGGGCAGCGGGGGAGGTGAGGGAGGCAGCCAGCCACCCTAGCTGAGGGCTCCTGTAGCCCCAGAGAAGGTCCCTGGCGGGGCCTTTGGCACAGGATCAATATGAGATACAGGACCGGAGTCCACTTAGCCAAAGATCGACAAAGATCTGGCTCTACTTAAGTCACTGCTACCCCATGCAGGATCAGCCTAGATTACCCTGCAAGGGGACCTAGAGGCCTGCATGTACGAGAAGAAGTGTGCAGAGGCAGGGCGCCAGGAGGAAACTGGGGGCTTAGGGGCTTTGACCTCAAGACAGGTAGTGGAAGGCTCCCAGACTCCGGCCGTGGACCATGACCTTGGCAGGGACCATCCGTTCTCAGGCCCTTAACGTGTTCCAGCAGCAGATCCATGTCCTGGATCTTCGACCAGGCAAATGCGCATGTATGTCTTGTGTAAAATCTCAGGGGTTGAAGGGCCCCCACAAGCTCATGAACACTAGAGAATTCCCCTCGGCACGGCCCAGTGGCAGCCAGAGGACACCCACAGAAATGCTCACCTGCAGGGTCAGTGCTGAGAATGGAAGTGGCTGCTGGGTCCCCACTCTTTACGTCTCCTGCCGTTCTCTCGGGGGACCAAGACAGCAAACATTGTCCAGAGATCCCCTGAGAGGCAAAGGACCCCTTGGAGATTGGGGACATGCAAATGGTCCGCAGTTCATCGTTCTACACCAGAAGGGCCCTCTGTGGGGGACCCAGCCCACAGTAGGCACTGCAGGGAATGAAAGATAACGTGACTCCTCGAGGGTCTCAGGACTCCCGGGGAGGAGGCAAACAAGGAGCCCCAAGCAGTGGTACAGAATAGAGGGTGCTGAAGGGGGACAGACAGAGAAGGGAGCAATTCCATCTGGGGGACCCCAGGAGCGGGATGAGAGAAGACTCCCTGGAGGAGGCCTTGACTTTGAACCACACTCCGAAAGAGAGCAAAAACGTGTTGCTGAAGAAGGGCCAGAGCCTCCCCGGGATGCTGCAGAGACGAGGGGTGACAGCCGCATCCTCCAGTTTCTGTATGTGATGCTCTGTCTTCTTGGGGTCTCACTGACCCTGGAGGGACTGCCCCTCCCCGGGCTAGTGAATTCCCAGAGACAGCACACCAAACCAGGCCAGGGTTCACGCCCTAAACCTCCCCCGTTATTGAGCTCTGAGACTCCACTTCAGGCCACTCCGCCCCCCTACCCCGCCCTGCCCACCCCCTGATCACCCCGGGGCGAGTACCAGATGACTGGAGACGGCCCCTCCGCCCCGCAGCCTATGAGATCACTCAAACCAACCAGGCTTGAGCCTGCCAGCCCCGCCTTGCCTCATTCTTTCCTGGGAAACCACAGTAAAGACTCCCCCACTTGTCGTCCCCTCCATCTCTCTGCCCCCTGGCCGACCCTGGTGCCTCCCCGGGCGGCCCTGGGTGGCCTTTGAGCCTCCTGCTTCTAGGCACTTGTGAGTGTAAACTGCCTCTTTGATGACAGTGATTCCTGAGTCTGCACACCTGACATACATGACTCAGACGAACCCTGGGCCCCCTCTGAACACGGCGAGCCTGCCTGAGGAGTGGGTCGGTTGGCCGGGCTCTGGGAACCAACGAGCAGCGGAAACTTACAGGAAGGGTCTTATGGGGCCGCAAGGGAATGAAGAGGAAACTCTGAAAGACGAGCCCCGCCTGCCCCCGTTTCGGGACGGAGCAGAATGGTGCCCGGAGCTCCCAGAGACCTCTTCAAGCTGTGCAAGTCCCCACATTCATGGGCCCTCACACAGAGCGAGAGTACCAAAGAACCAGCGTTTGGGTCTATTTAAGGACAGCCAAGAAGGACCAAGGGTCCTACGTGGGAAGCTCCCAACGCAGTAAAACCCCGTCTCCCTTAGGGGGAGGACCGACCCATCCCTCAGTGCCAGGGACGATGTCTGGCATTGGGGTTGCCTGCCTGTGTCCATTAAATGAGTGTGTGAAGTGGGATCCAACCCGCAGGGTGAGTGGTGGCCACAGGAGAATAGAACAGGTGTCACCACTTTGCCTGGCAGCAGGCCCGGCATGTCCTCCTGAAACGCCTGCTGGCCCCAGTGAGAGGCGGTGGGGAAGACCGTCTGAGGAAGGGGTCATGGGCGTGCGGGAGACAGCGGGAAAGCCACGGGGCTGCCAGTGCCCACCACCCGACCCGCAGACGCTGCAGGGAGAGAAGAAAAGGCCCTGTCTCCTTGGCCTGGCACAGCGGCCCAGACAGACTCAAAGGACAATCCCATGAGGTCAACAGATGCAGCCGAGAAACCCTGAGGGCCGAGGCTCGAACACTGGGGCAGCCTTGTTTCTCTGGGGTCAAAGCCGCAGCGCCCTTCCCGCCCCACCCCAGCCCCACTGACAGGAAGAATGGCCCCTTTGAGCTCCCCAGCTTAGAGGTCACAGAGGTACCGCTTCCAAGGCTCTGCTCATGTGTGGGGGGCTTGGACCAAGGGCTTCCGGCTGCCCAGGGACCTCTGGCTCAACAGCACCCATTGTTCAGGGTTGGGGCAGAGCTCTCAAGGGCCACATCCGTGACGGTGGCCTCACTCGGCAGTGCTCGTGGACTGCCCCGTGGGAGTCCAAACCGCGGGCATTCCTCCGTCAGCAGCCAGGGAGGCCTACAGGAAGGCTCACCTGTGCTGTCACTAATGAGAACACAAGTGGCTTGCTGGGTGTCCTCGCTGCGCACCTGTGGCCATGTTGTCATTATAGATCCCCCACAGGTGTCCGGATAGCAGGGCGGCCCCACTCCGGGCTCCACGCTAGCGTGCCGTCGCTACTTGTATTCCTGTTTCTGCCTGAGTCAGTGCTCTTCCAAAATTCCTCTTTGCTGTGACCCCTACCTAACCTTAGCCCCCACCCCCATCTCCCTCCCTCCAGCCTCTGGTGCGAAGCCATTTCCCGCCGCTGGCCTCCCAAGCCGGAGGACATAGTCCGAGCTCTGCCATCTGGTCTCTCTCCGGGCAGAGTGCCCTATGTCCACACAAAATCCCCTTTCTCTCCACCTCTTTTCACATCAATAGCATTCCCTTTCACCCCAGAAGCGCTCCCCTTCGGGAGACAAATTATACAACCAGCATCCCTCACAGGCACCCTTCAGCAGCTCACACCCACTTCCTGCCCTCAGCGGTCCTGAAATCTTCCCCGGGGCGGCACCCTTCCCTGGCCACGTGCGGCGCTCCCATCAGACCCTGCCAGGCCTGAGAGTGGGAGCCAGTCGGGCAAAGGAGGACAGCGAGGGCAGAGAGAGCGCGATCTGCCCCACTCCCTGCGTCTGGCAGCAGCCGAGCTCAGACTGTGCCAGGGCGCCAGGCCAGGCTCTCACGGGACCGGGCCGTCCTCATGACCACAGCACCCAGCGCACCTCACCTGCGGTCCGGGCTACCCGCCTGGGACTTAACCTTTGCCCTCTACCATTGCTCTTGAGTTGTTTCACGCAGAGTGGGTTATCTTGTGACCATAAGTCACAGAGCACAGGAACCCTGGCTTCTCCTTTCCTTGACCCAAGTACAGAGGACACGCTCGAGAAATCCTCTCAGAATCCGTTCAAATGGGGCCGAGTCCAGTGTCTCCAGGGGGCCCCCCCAGGTGACTGGCAACCCTTGTCGAACGCCGATGTAACAGTGGTGGCTGCCGGGGAGAGCTCTCTCTAAACTGCCTTTCTGTTCTTTTGCCCTGCCCTGCCTATGCTCCCTGAGCCGAGGCCACGTTCGGAGAGGACCTCTCCCTGCTCCGCAAGATCGAGAGCCCCCCCCACCAGAGACGTGCCCCGGGGATGGGCTCCGTGGGCAGCAGCGTGCCACTGGCCTCAAAGAAAGGCCCTTGGTGTCCACTGCAATGTTAGGCAAAGTCCCAAGCCCAGGCCAAGGCTAGACTACCCAGCTCAACATCTGAGGCTAGGCCACTGTGACCGGGCCTCTCTCCCCGCCCCACCATGGTCTGTGCAAAAGTAAGGGATGCATGACCCTTCCAGCGGCCCCTGCTGCATCCCCACCGGGCACGTGGCCTCGGAACCTCTTCCCTTCCCTGGGCCTCAGTCTCCTCATCTATAACTGATCGCGTTGGACTAACCAGAACCGTCTAAATACAAGGTGAGCCTCATGGATCATTTTCAATTTTCTAATAGCCACATAGTAAAAATAAAAAGAAATGTATGAGATTCACTTTAATAATTTATCTCATTGAATGTAATATGTACGATACATTATCATTTCAACGTACGATAAACAGAAAAGTTTTTCACGAGATCATTTCACATTGTTTTCATATTGTTCGACACTGTTTGTACTTTACATCTGCAGCACATGCAGCTCAGACCCGCCCCACGCCGAGTGCTCAGTAGCCACAGAGGTCGAGTGGCCGCCGTGTTGGACAATGCGGTACTAGATGGTCCTGGTCCCTTCTCGTTCGGGTGACTCCTGATTCCCTGATTGTGCCTCTACTCTTTACCCGACACCAGGGCCTCCACCCCCAGGCTCTGCCTCCCTGCTTTCCAGGACGCGCACTGCCACCTCCTGCCCTGCCAAGCTCACCAGGCTGCACTGTATCCCCAGGGCTGACCCTGGTGCCCGGAAGATGAGGTTCGGCCTGCCTGACTTCCAAGCACGGGGGTATTGCCTTGGTGCCACTCTCAGGCAGACGCGTGAGTTCGGTGTCTAAGTCCAAGCTCCCCCCTGGCCCACGCAGCTCAGGGCTCCTCTCCTGAGGCAGCCACTGGGCCCACCAACCTAGGACGGGGACGGTGCTTCTCTCAGGCAATTCTGTAGGCATTTGCTTTATGGCCAGCATATTGGCAAACTGGGGGACACCAAAAAGGGCCAGAGGATAGTCCCTAACCCTGGATTGCATGAGGTAAGCAACTGAAGGGTGGCAAGAAACAATATGTGTACTAAAGTGTTAAATAGGATACTGCACCGTCAGAAGCGCTATCGGCCGGGGCCTCAGCAGGAAACAGATGGTACATTCATGCCAGATGAACGAGGAGAGTTTAAGGAAAGTGTCTTTTTAAAATACGTGGGAAAGGGCTTAGGACAAGCCACCAGGGATAATGGGCACCGCTGCCCTAGGCCTGAGGTGGCCAGGGAAGGAGACACTAGAGAAGCAGAGAGGGAGCTGTAGGGAAAACGAACTTGAATAAGAGCTCTGGCGACTGCAGGCAGCCCCGCAGGGAAGGAGGGCCGGGAACGAGTGCTCCCAGCTCACTCTCCTCCCACCCTTAGCTCTTCTGTTGGCACCTCTGTTGGCTAAACCCAACCTCAAGCCAAAGACAAGAGAGTCCATGGGGTCACCTTCCCAGCACAGGGCTGGGGGAGGGGAGGTTGGAGGCGGAGGCCTAAGGGAAGTCATCCAGCCCAGGGACCAGTGCTTAAGCATCGCAGGGGGTCAGTGTGAAGGTCAAGGTAGGTGGGGCAGGCGGGGCCTCTCCGGGGGAGGTGGGGCTAGACCTGGGTCCTGGAGGGCGCGTGGGCTTTGGGAAGGTAAGGAAGAAGGAGGAGGACCCTTCGGATCGGACAGCAGAGTTAAGGGCAGAGAGCCTGGGTGACTCTAACCACTGGAGCTGGGCTGGCCCCCAGGGCGGGTGGCCGTGGTAAATCTCTGCGGGGACCGAACAGTCTTCTTTCCCTCACCAGCTCCAAGATCGTGAGATCTCAGCCTTCGTTCCTGGAAAGGCTGGACTGAAAGGAGGCCCCTGAGAGAAGGCAGGGCCTTGAAAAGGCAGGAGAGACTGAGGAGAGTTGGGGTCTGGTACTCCCACAGTGAGATCTGAGAGGCGACAAAGCAGGAGAGAGACGTTAAGGTCTAGTTCAGAAGGATGAATGGTTCCAGGCTGTGCGCATAGCCCGAGAGAATGAAGGTCTAATAGGAATCAGAGTAACAGGTAGAATAGTTCTGGCCGTGAGTACGGTACTTCGCATGAGGTCTTCATATACTGCACATGAGCTCGTTTGATTATCTCACATGAAGGAGCGGAAGGGAGTTGGGAGGGAGGCAGCAAACACAACGGGTACCTGTCTATAACCGGGCACTGTCTATAACATTACGCATCTCTGTCCCATCTTTCCCATTACACAGAAAAGGAAACTGAGGATAAAAGGAGGTCAGTGATCTGCCCAAGGCCAGAGAGCCATCAAGGGGAATGGGACAGGGGCCCAGTGTCTGATTCTAAATCTCTATGTGTTTTTGCCTCTCATAAAATAATGAGAGGAGAGCACAAGCCAGCATCACGTGAGACCTGGACCCCGGCTGCTGTGAGAGAGGACAGAGCGCTGGGTGATAGCGGCGTTATCGTCACAGGGGTCGGGGCAGGACTCGGGCTGCAGACGGTAGGTAGGGAGTGCAGAGAAGGGCAGCCTGGGAGAGCAGATGCGAGGGAGGCTCACGGCAGAAGCGAGACCCGAGCCGAGATCTTTGGGCACCCTGATCGTGTTTCCATGGAGACCGAGCTGTCTCTTCCAGGAGCCAGGAGCCGCCCTTTGTTACAGGCCATAACGGGGAGTCCCCACCACCCCCTAGTCTGGCGCTCACAGTCCAATTCTCAGCCCCAAGCCGTGAGACAATCTGAAAACAAAAACTTCAAGTGTATGGGAAAACATATTAGGTTTAAGTATAGAGCCTGTGTGTCCTGCCGGCTAAGCCCAGCTGTCCAGCAAGTGAAATGGCAAGTCATTACCAGGCGGGCACCGCCGCCATGGAGTAGGGAGAGGGGCAGAGAGATGCACATTCTACCAAAGTTCACCACAGCCTCGTTACCTTGGTTGTTAAAAGAATGCTCATTAGGAGGTGCTTGCCTGTTGGTAACACCGTTATTCTGTCGCCTCTTACCGGGTCGGGGTCTGAAAGAGAAAATCGCCGGCTGGGAAAAGGCCGGCCCGCCTTCGTGACAGAGCCGAGACTCAGTCAGCCAGCATGGTTTGTTTGGGCCCGTCTGATGTGGCATTTAGCTGGGGAGAGGGACGGTGATGGCAAAAAGAGAAAAGAGAAGGAATGGACCAAGGGCCCCGGGAAGGGCTGGTCCAGCCGCAGCCCTGGGTGGGCTGGAGAAGACGGTCCCCCGCTCCCTTTGCATCACACCCCATGCTCATCAGAACCCCCTGGGCAGCCCTGACACGGCACCGATACCCAGACCCACCCTCGGAGAGTCCCACTTAGTGGTCTGAGACGGGGCCAGAAATTAAAATTTTTTAAAAGCAGGTCAAGTGCGGCCAGAGTCGCAAAGCACAGATATAAATCCAGCTCCACTCTCCCTGAAGCCCCTGCCTCCTTCCCCTTCCCCACACCCGGTCGCCGCGGAGGGCCGGGGGGGGGGGGGGGCCATCCTCAGCAGGCAGTGCGTGAGAAAGCAGTGCCAGGATGGGTGCTCTTTGACTAATGCAGGGGCCAGCCGTCCCAGTTTTAAAACTGGAAGTCCAGCAAGCTCGGAGGTTGCTCATCCTAATTCTGGAGTTGCCAGCTCAGCTGACCCTGACAACTGCCCGCCCACCCACGCAGAGCCGCCCGCCTTCCTCCTTGATCACCACTGCCCACCCTGGGCCTCACGGGCCGTCACGAGGACCCCAGTGCCCATCCATCCTCACTGACCTGCAATCCCGGCCCTGGACCCTGGGAGCGGCCCATCCCTCCTGCTGTCCCAGCCTGGGCGCCCCACACGTCTGGGAAGGGACAGGGGCAGGCTGAGCACCACGGGGTCAGCTCCCCCACCCCCCGGGGCTGATCTGCCCCATATCTGAAATTGCACTGCCGGTGCTAATGTGTTCCTTCCCCTGGCCCTGGGGCCCTAAACCCAGGGGCCATTTACTGAACCACGTAAGCATTTATTTGTGAAATTACATGGACCTTTATAGCGCACTTACAAAGACGAATAAATCCCTGCTCGGGTGGCCCAATTTGTTGTTCTAACCTGACACTTTCGTGTCATAATCACCTTTCTTTCAGCCGGTTATAGCTGAGGCTGTTAAGGATTTATTAGAAGCATTTTATAATGTGCCTTACAAGATGCTGTTTGAGGCAGTGGCTTTGTTTATGGGAGAGAGAGGGAGGGAAGGGGGTACAGAGAGGGAGAGAGAGAGGAGAGCGGGTAACAACAAGCTCGGGTGCCTCTGGGAGCAT